>CAAKHD010013748.1:466693-514683 GCA_901007705.1 Fistularia tabacaria | reverse complement strand
CTTTATAGCTAGCTTTCAGAGCTTTCTCATTCGTCTTGGTGGTTCTCTTCAACAATGCCTATGCATATGAACAAAATAGTCCATGTTCTTATCTTGAAGTGAAGGGTGTTTGGTTTTGAGATGGCGTTTAAGTTTGCTTGGAACCATGGCACTGTTGGACAGCTTATCCCCGCACACCAGGCATAACAAAGTTGGCTCGGTTGGTTCCCAAGTAAAAGTGAATCCAAATGCAAAATAACTTTCATTGTATTGTCTCGAGCTAACCTTTTGTACTTTCTTCTGACCACTACTCATACCTGGGCCTTCATCTCAGAATGCTCTCAGGACCAGAGGGACCTGAATGAGTACTTTTTCCTTTAAAATATTTATCCATCGCATATCACTGCCGCTGTCTCACTCGGAGCATCCCTAATTACTCTGCTGTTTGAGCAGCAGGAGGTAGATACACAGGTTAATTCACTGCCTGTTGCCATTGAGTGGAAGAGCATTTAATTGTCCTGCCTGTCACTACTTGCTGCCCATAGAGATAGATGTACGAGAGACATTATTTACTTTAAATAAATAATTTTTGGACCAATCAAGTGAAAATGGGCATTTTTCTACGGCTCACCTGATGATCTCTCACTGCACACTAATGTGCCGCGGCACAGTGGTTGGAAACACTGATCTAACCACCTGAGCCATGCCATCTCACAGAAAGAAACTGGGTCTGGTTGCAACTATAAGATTTGACAACAATCAAGGGTAACTCTGCATGATTTCAACCAAGTAATTCAATCATGTTTTGACATTAACTCCAGTTATTGTTTTTGAAATTTCCCTTATTTTTGACCAAAGTCAAAGGTAAAGGGTTAAATGATCAGAAACCATCTTTCCTGAGCCCAAACAAACAACATTTCCTTACCTGAGGGGGTTTCTGTGCGCCCGACTCAGTCTGGCCTCTTGGATGCTGGTGTCTCTGATGCCTGGGCGCGGGCTGACGGGGGCCAGTGTGGCCTGGTGGCTGCCGCTGATGGCGCTGCTCCTTGTTCTGACCATGATTGCCACTGCAAAGCATCTTGGGTTGTTGATTATGCTGCTGAGGACGGCTCCATCGCAAACGCAGCTCTTCCTCATCTGTTGAGAGTGACAGTCAGCAACAGGAGCAAATGAACGCATTAACTTTCCGCCCACCGACCAAAAGCACATGCAGAGGGTTTATTGTGATGGGGATTCACAGATGTGTGAATGAGAGAGTGAATGCTTTGTATGGTTCTGTATATGATCATGTGACTGACTGGCGACCAATCCGGATGAACCCTGACTCTTGACAGCGAGTATAGGCTCCGGCCCCACCGCAACCCTGACTGCAGAATAAGTGGAGTAGATAATGAATGAATGAATGAATGAATGAATATTTTATAGCTTCCACCTCCCTGTGTTTAGACATACTGTGCAAACTATTATCGCGCCACAGATGGGCCTTTAAACCCCCGGGTCATTAATCCTATGAGTGTTTCTCCAGCTTTTGTGGTTTAGGCTAGGATGTAAAACCTGGGCTGTGGTAGTACGTTTTGTCACGGCAGCAGAAGACTGTTTTTGTGAGCTCGTAAGAAAGAATTACCGCAAATTCTTGCTGTTTCTTTCCTTTTTGCCCTGATGCAGCAAAAAATGAAGGTGATAAACAGAACCAGAACAAATCCTGACGAGGACAGAGAATAAGATATGAGATATGTAACATTATGAAGCACAGCAGAGATTAATCTGCTTCTATAACACTCTGCTCACATGTACCTCCTCCACTGGCCAAGATGACAACCATGACCCAGAACTGAATGCCAAATAATTCTGAAAGAAGATAAATAAGAATATTGATGTCAAATGTTGCAGAGACAAAATAACAAAGTGAGAGAAAACAAACGGAGATGTTTTTGAAGTGATCCTTTATCGAACACAAAGGATTAAAACACTGATTTTTAGAAACCCCCATGAAGATATGTTTAATATTAAATACTATAACAATTAATTAACAGCGAATTCCATACACTATCCATGTGCAGCATTAAAATGAGAAATTGTAAAGCTACACAGCGTATAGAAAATGATCAGTATGATGATTGAGCATCAAAAAGATGTCATATAATTCTTTATTTCAAGTTCATTTTTCTTCTAATCATGTTTTAAGAACCCCTGGTTAATTTTTTTTTCTATATCAGCCAGACAAAGTGAAAGCTATTCTGAACTTCACAATTTTTTATTATAGTTCTTTATGTATTTATTTATGTATCTAGTTATTCATTTTAACTTTTTGAGAGTGAATAGTGATTGATACTCACTGTGTGTTGAACAGTTTTGTTTGACATCACTGCTGGTCGAGAAACTGACGGGGTTGGACACAGTGCATCTGAAAGAATCTGAAACCACTGCTCTAGCTTTTTGTACAAGGATGGATCCCATCTCATGTGGCAACACTTGGCCATTCTGAAACCACTGAAAACTGTTGGTCTCGATCTGCTGATTAGAAATACCAATCGCGTTGGATGGAGTAAGGAGTGATCATGACAAAACAAATGCACTTCATCTTTAAAATATGATACATATTTTAAGGAGCTTCATGGGACATCCTTATTCTGGACCCACCGTCTACTGCAATCAGGTATTTGCTGATCCGTCCATATTCTAATCGAGTTACCAATGTAAAGTCGCGACTCATCAGCATTTTTTAATTCTTATTCAAAAGGTGAAATACAAAGAAAGGAAATCCATCACCAGCTACAGCTCTTTGCAAGCTTGAGTGGCATCTGTTTGGAAGAGCTCTCACTGAGACAGTGTTATGATATTGATATGAAGTTCAATTGAAATTGTCATAATTCACTGTCATTTTATCTGGGTTTTCCACACGTTTACACGAAAAAGTCTGGTCTTTCCAAGATTTTAAAATTTTCCCAGAATGTGGGTTATCCCTGAAATATATTTATATTTATATTATTTTGGTTTTTCACTTTTTAATCTTCAATTTTCCCAAAACTACAGATAAGCTCTGAGTTGAATGGTGAGTGGCAGCGAATGTGAAGCTGTATTTCTTTTTTTACTCACTAATAACCTTAAGTGAATTAAACAAAGGATTAATTAAATAAGTAAAAACCCTGACATGCACTACAGGATTCAAATTTCGCCAAAAAATAATTTTTTGATAATTCTCATGGCACTAAAAAACAAACAAACTTGCACTCACCTGATTGACACTGCAGATAAATTGGACATCGGCTGATTTGCATACAATCTTCAGCTGCGGCTTGAGGACCCTTTCTGGGAAGGGATTTGAGAAACCAAAGATTGTTTAAGGTCATAAACCAGTGCAAGTAATAATATTCTAAAATCTAAAATAAATTAAAATTAGATGTAAATGTAATTTTTTCTTGGATAACGTTTTTTTAGGATCTATTTCCAAAGCAAACTTACAAAGGGTTAGAAGAAATACCAAAAAATCAATAGATAATAAAACAACTTCAGGAATAACTTGTGTAGTTATCAATATGAATTTAGGTCATTTAGTTTTTTCTTTATTGTACTTTACTGGAAAAAAAGCAAACATGTCTTAATGGGCAGTGAGCTGGATTCAATAACACCTGGAAAAATCCAGGTGAAAAAAAACAACGGATAGTTTGAAGTCAGATCAGTGATGCTATGAAACTTCCTGCCTATAGGAAACTAAGAGCTGTGAGTTATTGACTTAAACCTAGAAATCACCCTGAAAAACTTTTGAATGAAAATGGACTTTCTTCAAATGACAGTTGTCATTTAGTTAATCACTTTGCTCTAGTGTTCCTTTTATTTTATTTTATTTTATTTTATTTTATTTTATTTTATTTTGTCTAATCTGGGCAATATATACTAGAAAATTGTATAAATACATTCACAGCCAGTAGTTACTCACCAAAAATGCATAACTTGCTGCTTTTCAAGTCTTGCATTAAATCCCCACCAATGCTGAAAACCTCAGGGGTATAAATCCCTGTTTGGGTCATCAGCAAATTGGTCAGCTCTAGAGAACCATTTGGATGGATATACCTTCCAGTCTCACTGGTGTCAGAGTGCAGTTTGCTGTCATATATTTTGGTTTTATTGTGGCGCCATCTCAGGTTTTGGGCAGTTTCAAGCTTCATCATCAGAGGTACTATCGTGCTTTCACCAAGTGTTGCATTGATGGTACAATCATGCCAGGAATCTTTGGAGCAGAGACAACGGTAAACAGATACAGAGGGATGTGGCATGGTAATGACTTTACAGGCAAGTCAGTGAGATAGAGAAAGAGTTGGGAATCATATAAAGGAAGCGATTAAGATTTAACTTCATCTTCATCATCTATATTAGGTACTTGTCATACAGAATGAAGGGTGAATAATATAACATTGGTCACTTGATGGAATTTCAAAACAGCTGCCATAGAGACCAGATGGCTCTAATTCAAAATGAAACATTTTTAAAAGTTTTTTTCATATTGTCATTCTCAGATTCACACCTAAGACAGTCTGATTTAAAACAGAATAGCAACAAAAAGAATTAGGTGCAGCTCACAGGTAAGTGACGCTATGGTGAGCTATTTCTAGAACAGGCCCACGGGCAACTCATGTGGTCCTTGCTCGCAACCTGGTGCCTATGGGCAACATGTTGGTGACCCCGATGTAGTTTCCATTGAAACATGACGTTCCCCACTTTGGAGTTGGTTAGAAATTAAAATGCTTTCAATTACTAGTGTGTGTGGAGGTTCTCTGTCATCCAGGTCACAGTTAATTGTTGTCGAAATGTTCTTGTCATGGCAACTGGACTTGAATTTCTTCACTTGAAGAAATCACTTCACTAAACCCCATCTTTCAAAGAATTAAGCTCCCCAAGCACTCATCAGTGTGTCAAATTGCATGTTAAGTACTGCAAACACTAAATGCATCGTAGTAACACGCATGAATTAAAACAAAAGGATCCATTCAAATTGTCTTGTTAATTTTTTTATTAATTACTACTTCATGAATAGATCTCTTAGCTTTTTGATACTGTAACCATCATGTAGAGCTTTTCATTCTTGTAATTCACAATCACAATATTAAGTTCAATTGTTTGTATTTGGATGTGAACACAAATAGGTATTGTGGCTGAGACAAAAAAAATAATAGATGAATGAATGGATGAATCGTAAGCTAAAGGCCAGGATAATGAGAAGATCCTATTCTTATTTGGCTTAAAAATGAAAATTAATGGTGTAGAACAATGTGTTCTTTCTACAATTCATTTTTTTCTTGATGTAGGTCATTTACATTCAAGTGGTAAATGTTTACTTGTGAATGTGACTTCTGTCCGCGTGTGTGCATGCATGCCTGTGTGTCTGCTTTTGCTTTTTTTGCTTTCCTCCGGCAACGACCTCATTTGGGTGCAGCAAAAGGTTTTTATTTTTTTCGCTTCAAACTACATATAACAAGCAGTTTCATTCTGATGAATGTCTGAATGTCTTGTTTCCCATAGTTAATTTCCATGAATTCCATAAATATAACATGGAGCGGATGATTTAGCTAACCCAAATGTGTACTGCCTGGGCTGCTGTTGTCAGTCTAAAAAGTCGTCTGTCACTTTTATTTTTTAATTTCAATTGTTTCTTTGGATCTATATTTTGTGTATATGTATATGTCTGTATGGTGACCTTGATTGTTTCATAAGCCCCCTCAAATAAAATTTGTTATTATTGTTTTATTATTAAACAGTCTGTTTGAGTTTCTTTATGGACAGCTTCACATTTGTATCTTCTATTCACATTGTGGACATCATTTCATGATTATTCTTCATTGAGTTCAGTAAACTTTTCTGCACATGTACCACTAATTGTCCGACATGTATTTTAGACCAAAATCCACCGACAGAAAAAAATGAAAAAATAGGGTTTGTTCGGAGGTTGGTATTTTATGGGACTCAGGTTAATTTTCTGATATTCTGATATACAAAATCGAAGCTCTCTCGAGTTCAAACACTGTGAAAATATATAGTAAGACATTTTATGTAAACAAAGGAGTATTCTTCAAGTCAAAACAATGATTATGAAATGGGAAGTAAGCATCTTAAAAGAATTGTTTAACTTTCCTAATACTTCTGAGTTCCTTTAAAAAAAATAGGAAATTATTTCCTTAAAAGAGAATTTGGTTTTGATGAAACAAAAAGTTAGAAAGTTAAAAAGTTACAAAACGTCTGAATCTAATAGAGTACTTCATCAATTATTAGATAATTTTTCAGTACCTTTTGAGTCAACGATGGAACAGCAGAGGAGGAGTGCGGTGAAGGTGATGACTGATGCCATTTTGACAAAAAATGAAAACCAGCTTTTGACAAGTGAGGCTTTTTCCTGTTCTCATTTCGTCAACTTTGTGTATAGTTTGAACAGGAAATGATTTCACTGGAACAAACTGCATTGCATGTGGAGCTGAAGTCACACCGTAAGATCACAGTTCTTACAAGAATGAAAGAATTAAACAATTAAATAAAACATTGTGCAACAGGCTTTTCTCAGTTGACCCTGTGCTGATACATCATCTTTCCATCATGTGCACCTGCCCAGAAATTCACCCGACTGCTTTTACATCACATTTTCTTGCAACTCAATTAACCTTGAAGGATTTTATCAGCAAGTTTACATAGATAATAATAAGCATCCCAGTTTGGTGCAAGCTTAAACCTCCAGCAGATGGAAGTAGATATCCTTTCATTCACCATTTATCAAATGCTGTTGGGGTGGGAAATAGAATAGAATTGAATGAGGCCCCCTACACAGAAACCAGCACATCTGAGGTGAAGGAGGCTTGAGAATACAATAACCAAGGGGGATGGGAGACCAGGAATAAAAGGGCTGAAACTGAAAACTTAACGAGGACATAAACACAGGAATATATTAAAATCAAGAACAGGAAGATATTGTGAATACATGTAAAAGGCTCTGACAAAAAGTAGAAAACACAGGGCGAACTAATGTGAGGATAAGTGTGCAGTGTGAGGCCAAGCAAAGAGCTATATAGATGTGAAAATCAGGAACTGGAAGTCATCACAAAGAGAAATTAACCTACAGGTGGAAATAGTCAACAGAAGGCAAGGACAAAGCCTCTTGATACGGAATAAGGGACAGACTATAGTCAGTCTTCTACCAAACAGACAGACATACCCAGGTACAGACACAGACAAACACACACCGACACACACACACACGCAAAAAACACGCACAAGGTTAAGAACAAATAAAAATACGTTATTTGAGGAGTCCAACTAAAAAGTAATGAAAAAGAAGATCATTTAGATAGACCGAGTTGAAAATATAAAAAAACAAAACAATACCTCTTACCGTGTCCCTATGATCCTGGGGAGCTGTGATGTCTGCAGCATCAGGCCCTGTAGGTATGGCAAGGTGGTCGAATGGGGGTTGAGACTGAAAAAAGCCTGATAATGGACAACAACAGAAAGCAACAAAGCAACAAAGATTAGAGACCTGGTCACCCTCCTGGAGCCAGGCTTGGGAGGGGAGCTTGGTGGCAAAAGCCTGGTGGCCAGGCCCTGGCCCACTTTGCTCTGTTGGGCACAGTCAGAACCGACAACAAGGACTCATTGCTCTTTGGGGTGAACACCCCTATATAGTGCATCAGGGTCGTTGGCAGGAGGGCAGAAACAGGTGGTATATCCGTCAGTGAACTGACTTTAGAAACATGAAAATGTCACCTCTATGGCAGGGAAGGAGCCATAGCTTGTTTGAGAGATGGAGCGGTACCAGCTTGAAAAAGCTGGACTCTCACATCTGGATCCAAACCCTTGGAGGTGGGGTTGGAGAACCCTGTGGCATTGTTGGTATTTATTCACCAAACAACTGATTGGTAATTGGCCTTGAAGGCTCTGGAAGGTGCCCTGGTTGGACAAATCCATGTGTACAAAGCCTTTCACGCCTACATCAAATGACATCTGGACAAGGTGTATGAACAAATGTCTCCTGGGTGTCTCCCATTACAGGTGTTCTGGGCTGGAGAGATTTTATATCCTGTCTGAACTGGGTACAACTTGGTTGGTCACTAAGAAAACCTAGTTGGAAAGGGGGAAGCCTGGGTTGAGTCCCATCAGTCTGATGCTACCACAGCCTGGCCCAGGATAAGTGGTGGGACAATGATAATCATGAAATGGAAAGTAAAGTGATAAGAATATATGTATTGAAACAGGAAATTAAATAAAAAGAACTGAACAGTACACCCTCATCCCCACCACACAGACAGACACACACACACACACACACACACACACACATGTTCAAAAATATTCACCTCCAGGTGCACAGGAGTTCAACAGTGAAAGAAAAAAGTTTTTTCTTGGTAAAAGTTGTGGCATCTTGGTTTTGTCAAGTGGTACTTTGGAATTCTGATCTGACCTCTTGTTGCAGTGCATAGCAGGACATTCTGACTCTTTCTGTTCCTCTTGGGGATACAGATGACCCTATTTGTTAAATGGGGCTTTAAAAATAGAGCAGTTATTTTTCCACTGCTCCGGTCCAACATCCGACCAAAGATACAACACAAACCCTTCAGATGAATCAACATCCAATCACCATCCTTCATGCGCACCTTTACACCCTATCAGATCATTTGTCATCGTATCAGAGTGCACTAAAATAGTTTGACCAACCAGGTGGATTAAGAGGACAATGCCAAACACACTGTTCTCGTGCTTGGCTAATGGAGGATGAGCAATCTGACGTAATTAGATGGAGACCATTCACACGATCTGGCCTTGTCTTGCAAAATAACCTTCTGAGCTCAAGGTGAACTAGAGCAATAGGAAAGCCTGATGTATGGTGAATCATTTTGAACGGATCATGGATGTGAGTTTTGTGAGAAAAAAAAATCAGTTTGAATTGCCATTCATTTCTTCTGCTGTGGTGATATGATGATATTTATCATGGATCTAATAAAAAAATGATCACATCTTCCCTTTATCTTAACAGTTGTATACATGGTGAAATGCAATGGCCACTCCAGCTACAATGAAGTTGGGTTTTTGGGTGACTTCAACCACTGAAATCACTGTCATCCTAGAATATATAATTCTGGCATTCATAGTAAATGTCTCTGATTCTTCAATAATCTTTATGAAGAGGTTTTTATTTGTTCATTTTCACGATTTGCTTCTTATATTTCTCAACCAGATTCATGTCATTATCCCTAAATAATGGAAGAGCATGATCAACAAAAATCATCATGACAATGCAAACAACAAACAGACAGACAGGTAAAATGTTTCATCAAGAATGAGTAGATTGTCGGATTAAAAGCTAAAAATACCTCTAGTCAAACACACCCTATGTCAAAGTGCTGGTGTGAGGTTCACCTAATTAAGAAGTACTTGGCTGTATTAATGAAAGATGTAATACTGGAAAAAGAGAAGACTATGAGACAGTTAAAAATCTGAAAATAAATATGGGTGAATGGTTTAGCTCTCTATTATCCCATTATCCAAGTCATGTTTCCGTCACCTTGCAGAGGAAAAAAGGCACATTTGCTGAATATTTTAGACACATCATATCATGTTTGCATTGTCTTTTGTATTTGTTGACTTTATCATCATGCAATAGCAAGATTTTTACTCTTTTTTTATTGATGGCGAATACTGTATTTCTTTGCCTGCCAATGAAATTAGGGGAAAGTACAAATTAAGCTCAGCATTTTTTAAATTTGTCGTTAATCTGGACAACATGGCTCGTGGTGGCCACTGAACTTAAGGACTTAAGGACCAGTATGTACTGCTATTGTATTGGTTTCCTGTCTTACTGTTAAAAAAGGAGGATAATATAAACATCACAAGGTTAGTGTGAAGTCAACTTTTTGTTTTACATAATTTTGCTTTACTCATCATCTACTTCTGCGCAGCTATATTTTGGATTCACAGGACTCCCCACAAAGATCTGATTGGTTCACTCGAAGTCCTTTGTGAATAGGAAACCTTTTAATAGACTCTGATGAAGCAATACTGTATCAGTGGAAAGAATGCTCTGATGACGAGCAGTGATAATCACATTCACTTGTACGCTGAGCAGCCTGGATTCTCTGTAAATACCCTCTGACTTCACAGCAGGTCACTTCCCACAGATAAGTAATGACCAAACTATTTATCATATTGCAGTCCTATATCTACTGGAAACAAGTTACTTGCCAATATCTCTCATGTTATTGCAACGCCGACGTCTGTAGTAGAAAGTAAACATTTCATTGCATTTCTATGGAAATACATGTACAATTGCAATCTATTTTCATATTGATAGTTATCTTGTTTATTGATTGAATTATTAATATAACAGGAGCTTTGCAAATAAAATAATGCCTTCCCGACCAACAAAGCAAGGTTTTGATTAACAACCGAAACAAGTTTACCAATTGATAGTCCAAGAATGTCCATGACAAAGGATGCTGGGTAATTTTGGCCACTTTACAAGTATGTACCCATTATGCATTGTGCTGATGTATTGTAGACAATAGGGTATATCAGTAAAATATTTAGTAATTTTTCTTTATTATGAGAGGTAACACATGGCCTGCTGGAGGTCAAATAGTGGTGGGGCCGACAGGACCACATCAAGCCCATTTACATGCCCAAGCCCAAAGTACATGTTGACCAAATGAGCATACTCCAAACCCTTCAGGATCCCTGTGTTTGTACAGAGCTGGTCCATTGTTCCTCGACCCAGACGATCCTTGGACCAGCATGAAATCTGGAAGGGGATGTTTTAAAGCAATGATTACCCCTCTTTCATTACTGCCAGTGACCTACCCTTAAACAAAGCCAACCCTTTCATTGGCTGCCATGGTTTAGTTTTACTGAGTGGCATCCAGATGCGACTGTAATGAGGATGTTCCTTTCAAAAGGAGAATGCCTCCCAGGGAGACTGTCCTGAATGAACATAGAAAAAAATATCTAAATGTGCAAGCAGCACCAGTGTGCTGTTAAAAGGCCACACTAAAATGCAATTGTGTTTTAACACTAAAAGATAAAACCAACTCTGATGAGTGAGAACCTTAATAATTAAATTGTCTGGATCCTATTCATTTAAACATATGGTAGGTTCATTGGAGACCCCAAAGTGACCATATGTGCTTATGAAAGAGTGTCTCTATGCCCTATTGGTGACCAGTCCAGGGTGTAGCCCCCCTCCTGCCTAATGAAAGCTGGGACAGGCTACAGCCCTGATGTGACCTTGACTTGCGGGTAAGCGGAAGAGATGATAAATGAAAAAAAGAATAAATGTCACACCGTCCATACATTTGAGTGATTACAAAGCAAATGTGATCCTGAACTTGATTTTATTGTCCCTGAAAGGCAATCTTAAAGTTATACCCATCACTATATGTACGTCATACAACCTTGATATAAGACAACAAAAACAAAGAGACGGAAAATATTAGCAGAAAATAACTGACTTTATGAGATGAATATTGAAAAAAAATAAAAGCGTAAAGTAGTTTGATTGTCTCATACGAAGTCCAAACATACTCGTATACATAAGGAATATATTAAAATGACATTGTATCTGTGCAGTTAACATGGGGCCCTGGTGGGTTGGTAATAGATAAGATTAGTACAAACAGAATTATTGAGATTTAGGGTGTTTAAAAGAGAATGTTATGTCTGATCTCACAATGGACTGACCCAAGCTGAATTTGGTTTCTATTTACAGAACAGTGATAGGGCATCCAAAACGTCACCGCATTGAATCCAAATTATTTTTAGAGGCTGATTATCCCGGGTCACACTGAATTTGAAGGATTGGTGCAAGGGATTGCAAGAAATCACCATCCGTTGGCTTTGTTGATTGGACTGATTTTTATAGAGACTTAACAGATTATGCTGAAGATCTGACAGGAGGCAACAACCATCAGGTGCTTCACTTTTGTGAGTCTTTTATTTTCGAGATGTCTGATGCATTTGTTTTATGGGTTCTATGAGTTTTAATGAAGTCTGATTTAAATTCCTGATGGGGTTTAGGATGAGGAGGCAGTGGATTAAAGATATCCCAACAGCAGGATATGGTTCTTTTGTCGACTGTGGTACATAGGTCAGGATTGATTCAGATATACTAGTTTCAATGTCATGTGTGCATGATTTAATACAATGGAGGGATCCCAGCTATTTTGGTGGTTGGATTTGTGGTATTTCATATTTAGCAGGTGGGTATTCTTGATTTATTTTAGTTGAACAGAGAAGGCTTTGTGAATCATTTGCTGATGACAGCCATATCCCTCAAACTGAATTTGAAAGATCTGGTCACGGTCACAGTTAACGGCTGCTATTGATTTGAAAATCTTGCTTTTGTTAACCCTAAGCAGAGGCTTTATTGACCATAGGCACAATAAAGACTGTGCAACATGTGCAGGCAGACTTGTTTCGGTTTGAAAGACCTTCTTGGTTATGAGGAAAAGAGTCTTCTCTCTTTGCAGGTTTTGCTTCTCTGCAGAAAAGAAAATGCATCTAGCCAGAGGCTGGTGTGAGTTTCACTTTGACAAACACAGGAGACAAAAGAACAGGGTACGGCTACTTCACTGACAATTTACCATTTTTTAGACCATGGTAAACCATGTTTTGTTTCTGCAATAAGTCTTCTCAGACTTCTGAGAAATATTTGAAAAATCATGCAGATGACTTAGCCCCTTGTAGTCAACAAAAGACAACAAAAGACATGCAAGAATATAGCTTTTCACCAGATGCTGTTCAAAAAGTGAATTAAAAAAACCCTACCATAGAGGAACTTTGTGTTTTTGCTGTAATTAATCTAAAAGCAGAAACCTGAGTTTATTTTCTGTAGTTGTCTTCATATGAAATATGAAAAAACAACAAAAAAATTTACATTTTAAGAAGGAAATCAGGTTTGGAAGGGTATTATTGGGGAATTTCATACGTTTGCAATAAATCAATAAACAGATAGATAAATAGATATAAATAGCAACACAATGTATGAGAGGAGATATATATCTGCATGTATGTGCATCTGTATCTGTATCAATATCTATATATATCTATATATATATAGCATACAACTCGTGTCATACATATTCATGACTTCATTTATAAATTAGTAATTTTGTATCTCTGTGATATACATTATATGGCCAAAAGTATTTGCTCACCCATCCAAATAATCGGAATCAGGTGTTCCAATCACTTCCATGGCCACAGGTGTATAAAGTCAAGCACCTCAGCATGCAGACTGCAAACAAACTTTACAAACATTTATGAAAGAATGGGTCGCTCTCCGGAGCTCAGTGAATTCCAGCATGGAACTGTGATAGGATGTCACCTGTGCAACAGATCCAGGTGTGAAATTTCCTCGCTGCTAAATATTCCACAGTCAACTGTCAGCTGCATGATAAGAACATAGAGGTGTTTGGGAATGACAGCAACTCAGCAACGAAGTGGTAGGCCACCGGAACTGACGGAGTGGGGTCAGCGGATGCTGAGGCGCATCGTGCGAAGAGGTCACGAGCGATCTGTAGAGTCAATCACTATAGACCTCCAAACTTAATGTGGCCTTCGGATTAGGTCAAGAAAAGTGCACAGAGATTCATAGAATGGGTTTCCATGACCGAGCAGCTGCATCCAAGCCCCACATCACCAAGTGCAATGCAAAGTGTCGGATGCAGTGGTGTAAAGCACGTAACCATTGGACTCTAGAGCAGTGTGGACGCGTTCTCTGGAGTGCAAATCGCGCTTCTCCATCTGGCAATCTGATGGATGAGTCTGGGTTTGACGGCTGCTAGGAGAACGGTACTTTTCTGATTGAATTGTGCCAAGTGTGAAGTTTGGTGGAGGAGGGATTATGGTGTGGGGTTGTTTTTCAGTAGCTGGGCTTGGCCCCTTCGTTCCAGTGAAAAGAACTCTGACAGGTTTAGCATACCAAGACATTTTAGACAATTCCATGCTCACAGCTTTATGGGAACAGTTTGGCGCTGGCCCCTTCCTTTCCAACATGACTCCATCAGTGCACAAAGCAAGGTCCATAAAGACATGGATGACAGTCATGTGGGTGAACTTGACTGGCCTGAACAGAGTCCTGACCTCAACCCGACAGAACACTTTTGGGATGAATTAGATTGGAGACTGAGAGCCAGGCCTTCTCGTCCAAAATCAGTGTGTGACCTCACAAATGAGCTTCTGGAAGAATGGTCCACCTTGTGGACGGCCTCTCCAGAACAGTTGAAGTTGTTATAGCTGCAAGGGGTGGATCGATGTCATATTGAACCCTATGGATTAGGAATGAGATGTGACTTAAGTTCATATGCGAGTCAAGGCAGGGGAGCGAATACTTTTGGCCATATAATGTATCATAACTTTAAATGTTAAGTCAGATTCATTCATTCATTCATTGTCCTGCACATTTTAACACCAAATACTTCTTAAACAAACATTTGAACTCCAAAGTAGCGTAAGAAGTTATTCAGAAACTGGAAAACATTTGTTTGTTTTGGGTAATTTCAAAGACATTTTTAATATTTCATGAAAATTATTTTTAGGTGTTTACTCAGTGATTTTAAAACATGACTTCTTTTCTCTTTTCCTTTTTTACCCAGGGAAAGCCATTTGGCTATTGGCTATTGCTATGAGAAAACACTTCACCGGGAAGTCTGATTCTTATTTTGGAATTGTAAAAGGTTGTCCCTGTGATCTTGGTTATTTGCACCTCTGCTGTGGAGAGGTTAGTTTACGACGGGGCCAGAGGCGGCATTACGGCGCCTCTGGTCTTAGGTTTGTCCCAGGCTCTAAAAGCACATATGAGAAATCCTTCTCCCCGACATAGGCCTCTGGGGAAGCACTAGCTGTGGGCTTCACCACATAGTTGGCTATATCTGGAGAACATAGAGGGAGATGGAGAGATAGGGTAAAGGGATAGAGAGAGGGAGAGACAAAGAGGGAGGGAGAGAGAATGTGTGTGAAGCTGCCAACAGAAGCGGTAAGGCCTCCAGAGTACACACAGCTGATGGGGTAAACCCACGGTCCAGCCTCCCTCACCCCCCAAAAAGCCCTTTTCTCTCCCAGTATAAACTGTTTGTGTTTACAGCCAATCTCCACAGAGATTTGGGTTGTATTAATGAATACGATTGATCAATAAATGTCTTTGGCTAAGATGTCGAACATTCCCGCTTTCGTGCTCATAGGCATTTGCTCAATGTATGAAGACGTGTTGTCTTTTGCGAAAGGCTGACTCAATCGGTTTCGGAAATTTATGGTGGATATTATAAAAATCTCTTTTGTTTTAATTGAGATGTCAGAGATTCATATTCCCCAGAGGGTCGGTGAAACAGCCCGAAAGACTGGCTGATTTTTAACTTTATACAATATTTGAAAATATTAAGGTGATATCAGATATTCTTTTACGGTGGATTGTTCGGTTATTCCTGTGAATGTAGAGTATCTTTCATTATTTTTAAATCACATAAGTAAGTCTGCAGGGAGTTCCATTGCCCTTTGTGAAAACCTGGAATTTATAGACTCATTGTTCAAAAAGTGGTAAATATCATTGATGTCACTCCAAACACACATTGATTGAAAGTTATAGACCATAATAACCAATAGAATCACGTGAGGAATTAGAAAAAACCTTCATGCGACATGCAGATAGGTCTGGCACCCTGCAAAATATGTTACTAAGCTATCTATGCCAGTATAGTAAACTTGTGTAACATTCTGTAAATGTAAGGCACCATTTTAAGGATCCTGTTTCTGCATTCACTGTGATGCTGTACCACTCTGTTGAAAGCTACCTCCACCCCATAATTCTACAATAGCTTAAATCTTCGATCCTGGACCAGAATTCCTAAAACTCTAGTCTTCAAACATATTGCTCAGCAAACTTCTATAAGACCTTCATAAACACAACATACATTCAAATATGAGGACAGAGCATCGAATAGCAGTACAATGAATGGGACACCAGGCCATATGTCAAACCCTTCCCTTTTCCTTTCTATTCACATTTCCAGTACGTTTTCATCAATGCATGAATCACTTTTAGTCAGTTTAGATTTGACATCCACATGACCAGATTAAAATGCAAACGTAAAGAAAAATGAGTCTGATTGACAGGATATACATTTTCCGGGAAGGATGTGTGTAAATATTATTACCTAAAAGTGGAACATGGAAGAAGGGTCAGGGCCAACCCAATCATCAGGACTGACCCTCCAGGGCCGTGAATCTTCACCACAAGTTTCACTGGGATGTGACCGGTACAATCGCACTTCTCAAGGTTGAGATGCGCGTACTTTGTTTCAGTTCCTGCGATTTAACATGTCTGTCTAGCTGATCCTTTTTGCACTTGGTCTTTCTCTTTTCGGAGCAGGCAGGCATTTGACCATTTAAGGCTACAGAGACGAAGTGCTCACAGAAACAACTAGAATGGGGCATTTTTATTTCTACTCTAGAGTTGTAAGCACAACAAGTGAGTTGGTTGGTCATATAAGTCAGGATAAATGCCACATTTTCTATCCACTGAATAAAGTATCTACATTGACAACTTCCCTCAAACCCATTTTGTTTTTTTTCTCTTTTTATTATGAACAAGAAAAACAATTCCTGTTCTGAAACTGAGCCAGCAACTTTCCAGGTCACAGTTCCACTCCTCTGATGGTGTCTGTTATCTTGCCTTGTCAGATTATTTCTTCTGCAAGGATTTTTCTCCTGCTCTCACTATGAAGAATGTCATCAAGTGATTCTAAGGGATTTTAAATTTGAAAAAGGCAAACAAAGAGACCCTGTGTTGTCCCTGCTGACACAAATGATCTGTAAAGGGAAGGCTTGTTTTGGTGAATTTCATTCACATTTAAGCATATTTAAGTCGAATGAACAATAACTTGATGAACTTGTACTTGTTCTCCTGAAAGTGATATTTTTTTTGTTTTGTTTGTTGACATTTTTTGTGTACCTTTAAACATAAATAAATATGGCTTCTGTCACTATACTGCATTTAAAAAGGAAAATCAAATGACTGAATCTTCATTGTGCGGGAGGAAACTGTTCAGCTCTCAAACTGACATCTGATTTTCCAAAAATAAATAGCCCGGTTTTGTTGTTGTTTCTTTCAGAAGGGATAATTAAGGTTTTTACCTTGATACTAATTGGAATACATTGTGAGAAACAATTACTTGTCCATGCTTGAAACCAAGATTCACAGCAGGAACAACAAAGCGTGAGACAGACGGCTTGTTTACATGCAGATTCTCCTTATAAGGCTGATGCAAAGCTCTCCGAGCCGCAGCAGGGGGTTATTTTTACTTTTTCTTGACATTCTTTGAACCTCTCGTCTTTTTGGATTTCTCCCAAGTGGAGGATGCTGTCCAGGACAATATGCACAGGCGCATGCGCGCGCACACACACACATACTTACTTTAATTATTAAGCCCCCAAATATGTTGCCTGTATCTAAGTTAGTCAAGTCTGCCTGTAATATCTGGTAAGCAGCTTATGGAGATGCTGGAAGTCATAGTTCAGAATGTTCCCGTCATAATGGGCAATGTCATGAGGTATACAGTAAGTGACACAGTAGATATTTGGGCGGTGTGCTCCAGCCAACAAGCAAGGCAGAAAGTTAATTACCTTTTCTCAAAGATCAGCAAAATGAAACATTTCTTCTGTACGTCACTAACATTTGGTTAAACATCCGCCGTCATTTCGGTCCAATTCAGCTGTGTATGGCCTCGTAAAATGTATCCTCCCCATCAGTCACATTCTAAAAATACTCCTCCTTTATTAATATGATTTGTTTATATTTTCACATATTTTTTCCACATAAACATAAATAAAAATAATAAAATTCCAAGATGCATGTACACATTCTACTTTACCCGAATAATCTGGATTTCTGAAACGCCACCACTGCATTCTGCTTTGCCTTTAGTTTTATTAGTAAGTTTTACTGATTCAGCAGACCTCAGGACTGCGCTGGCCCTCAATCCAGTGTGCCAGAGCTCACTGGTTTACCCCTCTGTGGCTAACTGGGCTGCTCTGCTGCATGGAAACATCAACATACACAAGACAAAATAATGTCCATACCAGGTATCTCATGGCATGTTTCTGCATGAAAAACATATTTTTGAGTGGAGGGGACAAATAACGAGGGTTTGGGAGCGGCTGTCACAACCGCTGTATCCTCCTCTCATCGTCTTTTCTGAAATGTCCTGCCTCCCTCTCTCTCTCTCTCTCTTTTACACTCTCTCAAACACACACACACACACAGATTGCGTCTACTGCCTTACAGAGTCACATATCTAGCATTTCTCTCTCAAACACCAACAGGCTCCGAAGTCATCTGCAAGGTAAGAACCGGTATCCTCTGATTCAGCGCCTTTAAAAACTCTTACAACCAGAATATAAAGTCTAATAAGAGCTAGAGATAAACAAAGTGGAGTGGATCATTTCAATTCCTCAAAAGCAGTCACAAGATTCAATCAGGTTCTTCATAGGAAACAAAAGATATCGGATTTCCGATTTGGATAAGTCATGACCCTTTTTCCTCACTGTTAGATGTATATTGTGCTATAAAGAGTGCTATTTACACTGTAAATCACTGCTTCATATCAAAAAGCAACAGAGCAGGAGGTGAGGGAATGGAAACTAGACCAAATCTCCTACTGATGTAAACAGTTATTCTGTTATTCTCATCTCATCCAAAGACCACAATTACATTACATCTCAGATGCGATGAAGCCAAACATTTATTTGATTGTTTCACCCTACATTTAAAATTTTCATGCACAGTACAGTTGTCTGCCTGATAAGATTGTTATCCATTGGAACATCAATTGCCCGCCAGTTAAATGTGAAAAAGCTTGTATTTTGTGATCTTTTCCTGATGTTTGTCTACCTCAATCATTGTATTTCAACACTTTACATTACAGTATGAAAGAAGCATTTGCTCATACAAACAAAATAAAGTTGGTGAGGATTGTTGTCATTCTCATGATTTTAATACATCAGATGCAGATATCGTAGTTATTGAGTAGCTTTTCTATCACTAATAATGCAAAAACAAAACCTACATGTAAATGATAGGTGTCAAATTGATCTCCAGGTGAACCCATTGGTGGAGAGATTTTTTTTTAAGATTAAATTTTAAGATTTTTGGAGCGGGACAGGGATTTGTGTGCATTTTACAGCAGGTTTCATCTTTGATCTGTCTCATTATACAAGACTACTGCTTCTCAGCCATCCCTGAGGGACTGCAATTGTTTCCTGCCAAGTTCAGTTACTAAAGCAGAGGGAATGTCGTCCAGTCTCTGGTCCAAGAGACTTTCTTTTGTGTCTATCTTTGTACCTTCATTTCTCTGGGATGGAGGAGAGGACATCAGGAAGAGCCCTTGCTTCCCTGAGTCTTTTATTGCTCCTCTTCTCTTACATTGCACAGTGAATACACCCATTTGGAAAAGTGTTGTATTTCACACCTCCTGACGAACATCATACTTGAACCTCTTAATTATTAATTTATCTTAGTTAATCCATCCATCCATCGTCTGCTACTTATCCTGCACTCAGGGTCGCAGGGGATGCTGGAACCTATACCAACTGACATCAGGCGAGAGGTGGGGAACACCCTGGACTGGTCGCCAGTTAATCGCATACATAGACAAACAAGCATTCACTCACTCATTCATCTGGGGCAGTTCTCCCAATTTGTTACAAATTATCCTGCTGTATGTTTTTGGACTGTGGGAGGAAACTGGAGAACCTTGAGGGAATCCATGCAGACACAGGGAGAACATGCAAACTCCGCACAGAATGGTCCCATTGTTGGAATCAAGCCAGGCTCCTTCATGCTGTAAGGCCAAAGCACTAACCACTGCGCCACTGTCTTAATTCTGACTCAAATGGAAATAATTTTTTGACAGAAATTCATCTTTGACTTTTATGAGTGGGTGAAAAGTGTGGTTTGTGGACAATGGTGCATGAAAATAACCATTGGACCATACCATGGAATAAAAACTGAAGTTAAAAATGATTTTGTAAAAGACAAACAAGTAGCAGTATAGTTACAGCGTGACATGTATAATTGCTACATGTGCTTAGGAATGACTACTAGGTGAGGAAGGGACCAGTGCACACTGTATTTAAATTCTCAGTGCATTTCAACCTGTTTTTAACCTGTTCTACCTGGCAACATTTATTTTGGTGGATAGTTAATATTTTCTCATTCAGGAAAATAACAGGTGATTCTAAAGGCATCCGTTACTTGGAACAAATCATGAAACACTCAACAGCTGTTTCGTGTGTATGTGTGTGTGTGTGTGTGTGTGTGTGTGTGTGTGTGTGTGTGTGTGTGTGTGTGTGAGTGTGTGACATCAACCATGATGCCCTAGTCTGAATTGTAGGTCAAAAAAACTTCTTGATCTTGATGACAGCTCTCATACTTCCTGCTTTTTGACGATTTTTTTTCCAGTGGTTGGTTGCCACATGTTCCGCTCTAATGACTGAATCAGACTGAAAAAGAGTAACTCTATTCTGGTAATGAGGATTGATGAAATATTAAATCACCATATATGTGTTTGTGGGGGAGGCCTCTTTATGCCTGTGTTGACTCTCATCCGCTTCTCAACACAACAGCCAGTGGCGCTGACACTCACAGATACTACTCACAGCCATGGAATGACTGGCATCCAAAAAGTCTTACACAGACACACACACACACACATACACAAGGGATTGTGGAGGGCATATGCAACTGTCTGTCTGCCGCAACTATTCAAGTTTTTCGACTGTTTCCCCAGTAACCTCCACAGGAAAACCACATGAACCATCATATCAAACCAGCTGGCACTCGAAAAAGGTTCCTCCCGTCATCAGCATCTAACAATAGCTGATTGTGTTTCAGCAGGAGAAGCAGTCACCACTGAGGTACTGGAGGGGTTTACAAGGTACCAGAGAGGAATTTCAGGGAAAATATCCCCACTTTATAGACAGATAAGGAAGCCACGACCAGTGTGGCTTTTGAATTACCTTACATCAGTCAAAGCACATTACAGTACAAAATACGCACATGACACTAATTACAATAACGTATCAATGTTTACAGTCCAACAGAAAGCTTCCCTAAGCTTTAGGGATATTCATGATGACTCAGCTCACTGTTTGTAACTTATTAAACTTTTTTACTTTGCTGACACTTCTCTCGAGAAAAGCGAAATACCTCTGCTAAAAATTGTGAACTAAACACACAAACTGATCTGCAGTGGTGAAATAATTGCTGCAGTGTATTTACAAAATTGAAAATAAGGAAAGAAAATACAAAAAAAATACAAAAGAATATAACAGGCAACCTATATAGCACCTGCTTACTCTAGATCGACGAGCTGAGAAGAGTTTAGTTTATCTCTAAGTAAAGTTCTTGACATAATATTTATCAGCCTCAATTGAGATTTCATTCGACCTTGCTTGATGCGAATATACGTTCAATCCCCAAAGAGTGCAGGGTCGATAGAAATGTAATAACACTACTAAAATGACTAGAACCAGGAAAACATTGAGAATTGAAAATGACAAAAAATATAACCTAGTGGAGTTCCACAATGAAAGCTGTGATGTAGCTTAAACATTTGAATAAAAAGTCAATAAGTTGTAGAGCAATTAATTAGTTAATCGCCACAGCCTCTACAACCAACACGTTCATGATGGTTTTGAAAGAAATGTTCGAATAAGATGTTTTTATAAAAGACTTTTAGGAAATGCTTACACTACGATGATATAGCACAATATTTAAAAAACTGAAAGTTGCAAATTATAAGCGATACTATAACTGTATATACTGTGTATAAAGACAGTAGTTGATCAGCCATTTTGGTTATTGATATATTTTTCCTAATGTGAGGTCACCTCCTGGGTATCTCAGAAAAAAGCACCTTTTTCTTAATTGTCCAAGCAGCTCGGACAATGCAAACAACTACCATCTACTTTTTATTTATCTGATGCTTTTTTTCCCATCTGACATTCATTCAGTGCAATACAAACAATGATCAAGTGTGCTGATGACAGCTGTTGACTGCAACAAAGTAAATACTTGTCCAGTGAGATGTAGGTGCCTCCAAGCAGGGCTGATGTGGTTTT
Organism: Fistularia tabacaria; assembly: GCA_901007705.1. Taxonomy (NCBI): domain Eukaryota; kingdom Metazoa; phylum Chordata; class Actinopteri; order Syngnathiformes; family Fistulariidae; genus Fistularia; species Fistularia tabacaria. The sequence continues at coordinate 492,564 of CAAKHD010013748.1, read as the reverse complement.
TGCAGATGTGTCTCTTCTCAAATACTAATTGCAGATCGGTAACTTGTTTAAAAAAAATTTTAACAATACGACGCCCGTGCACCATAACATCGCATCTTCACATTCTTTATCGGTCGTCTTTTCCAATTTGGACTCCGGTCAACACTGGCGCATTTGGCTCACTTTTCATGATGTCTCATTCTGACTTTTACCTGCTCAATGGCTCTGACCTAATTCTGGTCCATGGTCATCGCAAATTGACATTTTTGACTATTGTCTGGCATAAAACAAAGCAGCAGGTTAACACAAGTGTCAATAAAAAACTGTGCCCTTGTTCTAAAATACAGCTGTGAATAAACATATCAGTATTGTAAAACAGTTTTACCAGTAAATTTGCCTTTTGTGTTTGGGGCCAGAAAAAAAACAGACACAAATGGAAAGATTTGGCCTTTTTTTGTTGAGACATGAGTTACATTTAGCAGATTGTATTTTTATGTATGTAGGTTTTATTAGACAGGGGAAAGACTGGACATATTTATTGTCAACACTGATTCTCCTCAAACTTTTTTGACTGTGTAACTGAGGATTATTTACACATCGGTCACATAAAGGAACGGCTGTTTGTCTTTCACCACAGTGTGTTTGATCGAGAGCCCTCAGTACATAGTAGCACGGGTGATTGTGTGCAGATGGGCGGCGGACGATGTGAAGCCCCCACCTCTCCTCTTGTCAGGCAAACGGTGTTGAACATAACTCTCCTCATAAACATGCAAAACCATCACACACTAACCAGAGGGTCAAAGTGCTGGCATGACTAAAAGGGCCACTTGTGACTGGATGGAAATATTAAACCCAGGAAGCAAGGGAGATAAGTTGAGGAGGAAGTCTGTGTTTCATGTCCACTTGAGGTGATGAATGGGTTTGGGGGCGCCATAGTATGTCAGGGATTGTGGATATTAATAGTTAAAATTGTGTCCAGGGGAACACTAAAATGAAGTGTAAAGCAATGTAAGGATTGTTTTGGATCTCCTTCTCCAGGAGGCTATAAATCAGGGATTCCTTTTGAATCTGTGGGGTCAAGAGGTCATTAAGGGGGGGTAAAATATTTATTCAAAAGTGTGTTATTTTATCCGTTAATTTCAAAATAATTGAAGTTGTCAAGTGAATGCCTTGATATAGAAATTGAGATGATTGTGTGCAGGTGTGGGGGATGAAAGGTCTGGAATACATTTTAACAAATGTAATGAACAAATTATATCATTCAGGGACCCAACAAAAATGAAATAAATGAGGAAAAAAAGGGTCATACACTAATAATTCATTTTAATGTGAAGTAATTTTGTAAACTCTTTATATTGCGTCAATAAACCCGATATAATCTGCACAGTGAATAAACATGAGGCTATCATTAACTTCTAATTGGAAGCTCGCTGATAAAATGTGCCTACTTCTGTGACATTTCTGCATATATTACCAATTCATCTGCGAAGATAGTTGCAGCGCTTTGTCATATACTGTGGCGTGCTCTTGATTTTTGTAGAGCAAGCAAGTACATTCACGTCACCTCTAAGTCTCATTGGTTAAACTAATCCGTTGTCACCGAGGAGGTGTCTGTGTTAGAAGCTATGCCATGACGATATCGTGATGGCCTATTTAAGAAGACATCATCCCAGTGTGGGAGTTATATCCAGTCATGGGAATGCTGGGTTTCAGCATATGATTAAATATGCTAGAAGAGACGTCCCCGCTCTAAGCGCTAAAGCACCCCAGTTATTCCTAAACTTTACAAATGTAGACGACAAGACATTTCCAAAGAGGAAGCCAGAGGTCTTAATAAAGTGTGGATTCTGCACTATATGTGACAAAAAAAAAAAACACAAAAAAAAAAACAAAAGGCCAACCTACATTTGAATTTCAAGTTAAAAAAAAAGTGGACACTGGTCAATGCTAACTTTTAATCTTAGCCATTTTGTTATTATTTTATTATTCTTGTTATTATCAATCAAAACAATCATCATCGCAGTTGTAGTAGTAATAGTAATAGCAGTACTGGTAGTAGTCTTAATATAAAAAGATGTTTCGCTCCACTAACAGGAAGGCCCCTGCTCAGGCTTTACTTCATCTGATTAATTGCCTTCTATATGGAAATCATTTCAACTACATGCACATTAAGAATTGATATACATGTAAAAGCAATGTTTTCCTCAAACAGATGTGAATCTAAAACACAGATAATTCTCAATCTGATGTGGACATTTTATTTTTTGTATTTGGATGTTTTCTAACAAATCAGGGCTTGTCAAACGTTACCTTTATTCCATGGGGGTGTTAGAAAAAATGTGTGTTAAATGTCTGAACGAGTCGAGTGCAACGGGGTAACTGAGAGACGGATAAACAATGGAAGAAGCAATTCCAGACTATAAAATCAGATGTGTTTAAAAAGGCGTCAAATAGCAACCATTCCGGTGGCCGACCCTAGATTCCTGTTATCAGTTCCAATCCTTCAGTGTTGTGAAGGATCTGGAACTACCCCAGCTGAAAGGCACATTCGGATAAAAAGCAGAGCCTCAGTGTCATGTTACTATTAAGTAGAATGGATTCTTTCTTTTGGTTCAACTTTAACTGTGACCACCCAGACATCAGACCTCAGTGCTGAAGGCTTTTTCCCACTATCACTCTGATGAGTGTTACACCTCACTCAGCAAATGCTGTTGTCTGGATTACGGAGCCCAATCCTGTTATAAATAGCAAAGAACTTGGCGAAGTTGAAGTACAAGTGGTAAGATGTCCATGGTGGGAGCCACTAATATGTACCGATGGTCACCTTGTCACACTCACTTTGATCTCAAAAGTCCCGGATCAGATGACCGGAGGGATTAAATCCAGCGTAGAGAGACTGCTGCTGCTGCCGGACTGTGATTATTTCTGCTGACATGTTTTCCCCTTTCCAATCTTTTTTTCTCCCACCATTCTTTTGTTGAATTCAAATAGATTGCTGTGGGCGAGAAAAATATGTATCTTTTTCTCCTATTACCTCGATCGTCAAGGTTGCCAAGCCCTTTTTTTTGCTTTGGAGCCGTCACTCTCTGTGCACTCTGTCACTCCTATTATCGTCCTGAGATTTCTGCCGTGACACATCATCAGACCCTCAGCAAGCGCCTCTGAGCAGCAGGCCCTTATCACCACACCATGTGCTGTTTTACAAGAGGATCACAAGATCAACACTCGCTGAACCAATCTCTGCCAGCAGGAGGCACTGATTTGCCGCTCAGCTGTTAAAGAAAAATCAAAACAATTTCTCACAATATGCAATATATGTAACAAAGGCTTCTGATCTCCGTTAGAATATCATTATCAATATATCATTTTGTTCGGTTTAAAGTGGTTTCAATTCCTTTTTCTTAAAAAAAGGAACTGTACGATGTGAATGAAAAAAAAATGTAGTTCACTCAATGATAATATGATGCAGTGCTATAACAAGTTAGTGTTGGGCTTGGCTCAAAAAGGTGTGCTAAGAATATCGTCTTTTGGACTTTTTTTTTTATTTAAAAAAAAATCTATCGTTCACTTTATGAACTCGACAAGGAAAGGCATTCCTGCAAATAAGAATAAATAATAAATAAATGAATGAATATCTTCTCTTTCCGTTGCATTAACGTATTATTACTTGGTGATTCACAACATCAGAATGGATCACTAAGAGCATACATGAGATTTATTTATGCTCAGTCTTCTTTTCCTTTTGGCTGCTCCCTTCAGGGGTTGCTGTAGCAAATCACCTGCCTTTGACTTATATACAAATGTATATTTGAAAGTATCTAAGGATTTATCTCTTCTCAAATAACAATTTGGAGGAATAACAACAAAATATCAACTTTATATACAAAGCAGATTTTTATTTACATTTCTACATCTTTCAAATGGTCCTGGGAGAGAAACACAATCATAAAGCAATTTCTATGTATGACTCATAAAAATGTGTTATCTCTGAACTTTTGCCCTTAATTTTCAGAGAGAGAGAAGAGAAAAGAAGAGAGGACAAGAGAAGAGAGGACAAGAGAAGAGAGGACAAGAGAAGAGAGGACAAGAGAAGAGAAGAGAAGAGAAGAGAAGAGAAGAGAAGAGAAGAGAAGAGAAGAGAAGAGAAGAGAAGAGAAGAGAAGAGAAGAGAAGAGAAGAGAAGAGAAGAGAAGAAAACATTCAACCCAGGCGTGAAAAGACCTGAACTCTCCAAACAATAAATTTGATTTTGCTGTGTTCAGATCAGACAGAGCCCCAAATCCTCTCTGTCCAAAACCGGCTGAGCAGGCCCAAGCTGCCTCCTCCTGATTCCTCAGGAAAACCACCTCTCCGTCTCCATGGAGCGTGTACAGCACATGACCAAGTCGGCCATCCGCCGCGCATCGCAGATTGAGGTGACTCCACAGGCCAAGAGGAACCTGCAGGAGCTGTTTGTCAACTTCACCCTCATCCTTATCTGTTTGCTCCTCATCTACATCATAGTCCTGCTAAGCAGCTGAAAGCAGAGGAGAGAGGGTGACTCGACCACGACACTTAAATCTTCACTGATGTACTTGATGTAAATGTACGTCTCACTGCCACTCATTTACAACGTCCTGCAAAGAATGTGCTGATATGAGCTCTCCGGTAATAGGTTCAGTTTCTACAACATAGAAATATCTTTGTCATGCATCTGTAGCTGCCTGTCACCCTTGCCACCAGCAGCAAAAACCAAAACAGGTTATATATAATCATAGATACTGTATATCTCCCACTGCCAGCAACTACATACTCATGTATGTAATCTACATAGCATAGTAGAGGGAAGTAGAGAGAAGAGTGGCATGCTTGATCCAATAATTCAAAATATACCACCTTTTAAGATACTGGGGCCTTAAAAACATAAAGCAGGACTGAGTACTTCTTTTGTTGCAGGTATGTAAGGAGGCACTCATCAAAAACACCTGCATGGTGTTTCATTCATGTATGAATGTATTTTTGCTTTACTTACGGGTGTGAAGTATTTCTGTTTGACACGTGCAGATATATATATATATATATATATATATATATGATATAACATGGAGAAGCTTACTAGTCTTGAATTGATTTGCATGGCGAGTTATGTTTTTAGCGATGTTAAAGCAGTTAAAATTCTCTCTTATACATATTAAGGCTGTCTCTGATTAACAGTGACATTTTGGGGGGTTATGACCTGCACGTGACACAGCAGTGGAGAAAGCAAGGAAGCCACATAACCGGATATCAAGTCTCCAATGAGTCCGAAACAGAATGTTTCCACAAAATCACACTATCGCCTTTGACTTGCCCTGAAATGTTCTGCGATGCACAGTGCGCGTCTTCACAAGAGCTGTCTGAAAATGAAAAACCTATGGATTGTGAACTTTTCAGAGGTATGATTTACGTGTTCATTTGAATTGGATGTTTGAAAAAGCTGGTGTTTAAAATCAACTAAGTTGCATGGCAATAAACTTTATTTCCCTCTTACTTTAAGTGTGGGATAATTGCCTTTATTTCACAAAATGATTTCCTTTTATTTTTTATAATCTGCCCAACAGCAGAAGACCAGTTGGGGGAGCCAGACACAACAGAGATTTCAAAATATTTTTGCTGCCTTTGACACAAATTGATATTTTTATTTCTGTTTAGGGGGATTTATCAATTTAAGTTAATCATTTAAGATACACATTTGATATAATCTTCGATCTAAAAAAATGAAAATGTGGTAAATAACTGCTTTTTTTATGACATTTTTGAGTTGCGTGTATAACCTTGTGATTGACAGGTACAGCCCAGGGTTTACCCTGCCACTGACCGAGTAACAGTTGGGATTAGCTCCAGTCCTTTCGTGACCTAAAGTGCAGGACAAGCAGTATAGACATTGAACATATGAAGTTCACATAAAGTGTATGGTATTTACATCGAAAAGATACCATGATGTTCGTTTCCCCGGGAATCAAGAGGCCAGACTGGTTCATGTGCACAGAAAAATATTTTTCAATTTTTAAGTTATGATAAAAAGTGTGCATTTGGCATTCCGGGTCCTCTAGGAAGTGATTGGCCAAACCAGCAATACTTCTGCCTTGTCATTTCTAAGGAGCATTTACCCAGAGCTCGCTTCAATATGATTTATTTGAATTAATCCACATGAGATACTATGCCCGACCATCCATTTTAATTTAAATCACTTATTGACCTGATCTGAATGAATCTAATCTAATTTATATAATATCAGCATAACAATAAAGACAATATCTGTAGTAATGAATATACTCAGTGGAATAAATAATTTGTGTGAATTGTGAATCTTCTTAAGATTGATGTAAGACCAGTTTGTTTGTTTTTTGCATTAAGCTACTGCATCATAGTTTTTATAAAACTAAATTGTGTCTGAATACTTGATCAAATATTAAATGGTTCTGCTCCTTTTTCAGTTTTAGCCAAGGATTTGTGAAAAATGAACGGTATTAGTTAACAAAGCGAATTAGGTCAACTGATGCTGAAAGGGCAAAAACGAAAATGTGGCATTTACATGTCTATTAGGAGACATGGCTCAGTGGACATTTCATTCCCAGGGATGTCCGATTAGAATTCGACAAAACATTTTTAGTCAGTTATGTTTTTCAATTACTAATTGGCCAGTCTTTTCTAATGACATGTTGAAAAAATAGGACAGGGGCAAGCTGAATCTCACAATCATAATTTTACTATTTTGTAACATACAACAGAAATGATATAAATATAAATAAAAATTGTTATACATCAACTCCAAAAATGTCAGGACAGACATTCATTAAATAAGTCACAAGGGTGACACTGATGCACTCTCATCTCTGTTCGACATAAATACGGACTGCGGCATATTTAGAAGCAAACAATTTTCGACCGCCTGTTTTCAAATATGTCTCCGGTTTGTGTGGAAACTGAGTTGAAAGAGCAACAAACTGAGCCCTGGTTGGTATACTGATACACTGAAAAACAACAAAAAAGGGACATTGAGTGGTTTGATGAGTTACAGTTTCAATGGTTCACTGATGAGCAGCTGATGGCAGTGTTTAGATAGAGAGAAATAAATATGCATTTCATATTGAGAGATTACATTGTCTTACACTGACTCGGAAGTAAGGTGATGCCGACTCTGCACTCTGTTTGGGGCAAACAAGGAAAATAGCAATCGAGTTAAAAAGTGCGCAACACATTTTCGTGACTGTGAACGTCTTGTGTGGAGATCTGGTAATACAGGATAATTAACATTTTATAAGATGTGATAAGTCACTGTAGTTACCTCCATCTGCAACTAAGGCAATCATAGAGAGATTTGTAAAATGTATAGTGCTAATAAGACAAAAATTGGCAGGAAACCACCAGAAAAGACCAAACTCCACACTGATCAGTATTTTTGTTTTCAATCTGTCATGTTTTTCATGGTGTGATGCAGTAAATTGAGCAAGAATTGTTGATTGTTGCAGTAACTGAGTGCACTTTTCCTTATAAACCAGAGTCTGATCAGATATTACACGGATTAACAAATCCACTTGCCAAGAACGGACAAAGGTGTTAAATATTAACTTATGATCATGTTTCTAAAAAGAAAAGAAAACAAAAGCATTGATGTCACAGAAACATTAACACAACTTAAAGAACCACATCTTCCCCATTCTTTTAGGTGAGACTCAGGTTATTGTTTTCACAATAACATTGATTTATAGTGAAATATCACATAGTCGTTCTCGGCTGATTGAGTCCGACAAAGTCATTTTGTGACAGGAGGAAAGAGATACAGTACACAGTTGACCCTAGGCAGAGTGTGTTTTCTCTCCAGCCAAAGTGGCTAAACAATTGCTTAGAATGCTCAGGAGTATGATAAAGATTAATATCTATACTTCAATGACAACTAAGCAACACGTATTACCCGACGAAGACCATGTGATCTGACTGAGAAGTACAAATACATGGACGTATGGTAATACTGTTACAATCATGTCTGCTGTTCAACATGGATTATTTGTGTGAAATCAGAGGCTGAGTAGATTGTAGAAAAACAATGAAAAATCAAAAACACACATTTATTATCCTAGGGATGTGCAATATTATGTGCAAGATTACTGAAATGCTCCTCTATATCGCATTTATATAAAGTCAGGTCCTCAATATGTGCTTCTTTGATTCAGCTTTGACAATGCATTTTTTTTTTCTCTTTTTTACCAAATAGGGTCTCAAGAGGAGTGAATTTTTTTGCCGAGGAAGGAAATAAAACTCATCATATTGGATGCGATTGTGAGTGAAAATGTTAAGAAATAACAGAGAGGCATCTGCACTCAGATGTCCGACTTCATCACAGTGTGCCATGAGGAGTGAAACGGTTCAGTGTCGAGGCTGCGGTCCCAGACAGTATTATCATCATTTATACTTTCTTCGCAGGGGGTGGAGGTTGAAGGAAATGAGAAACCAGTGAGGGAAGAGGGCGGCTGTTATGAGACAATTAAACTTACCAGTTAGATCTAGCAAGATTTTTTTTTTTTTTTGTCAAATAATGTGTGTTCACTTGGATTTATTCGAGGTAAGAAGATCCTCGCTGAGTCAGAGGACGTCTCGAGATGTCCTTTGAAAGGGGTAAGTAAATCAATTGAAATGGTTAGAGAAGAAGTTAGATAAAGCAAGGATGAGAGAAGAAACAGCATCAGGTCCGTTGTCAACTTATGATCAAAAATAAATCTTTTTCTTTCGGCTACTCCTTTCAGGCAGTTCTGGCCCTGTCGTCTGTCTCCTGAGATTTTCACTATCCCTCCTCTGTACATGTCCAAATCATCTCAGTCTGACTTTATATCCATAACATCTAATGTCCTGCCTCCTCTGATGGACTCGTTCCTGATCCTATTTGTCCTCCTCCAAACCACAGAGAACCTCAACATCTTCATCTCTGCTACCTCGAGCTCTGCCTCCTGTCTTCTCCTCTGTACATCTGTCTCAAAACCAGAACACATCACTGTTCTCACTACTCTATTGAAAACCTTCCCTTTTTATTCTAGCATCATCTTCATCATCCTAATTATTATTATTACTACAATGTTTTTATTATCATCATTTTGTAATTCAAACATTAACAACAATGATAATAAAATCAAATAGATAAAAATAACCTATAGATAGATAAATAAATGATTTTTTTACAGCTTTGTGGCTTTTATTGTTTTCATTTTTATTGATTCTTTTAAATCTGTATTTTTTAGTATATGTATATGTCTGTACGGTGTCCTTAAATGTCGAGCAAGGCGTCCTAATTAAAATGTATTACTATTATTATAAGTAAATAAGATCTTGTCATCCAAAAGATCAAGGTTATATGTGCAGCTTGATGGCTCAGTGTGTCAACTTCTGCAGCAGCACAGAACATTAGGTTTAGACACCTGTTTGAAGCCCTGCAAGGTCAAGCCTGCGGCCAGAGCTGCCAGTTTCCGCCTTGCTTCCACACAAGCCGTGCATCTGTTCGTTCGTCCGCAGTCACTTGTGCTCTGCAGGTACGATGAAGAATTTGGATTTTGGAAGAGACCGCCTAGATGTGCTTGAAAAGCGAGCCAGCTAAACAAGCAGCATGATTTCTCCATTCGGTTCAGTTGCTCATGTTAATAAATGTATTGCTTAAAAACACTCATAAGCTGTCAAAAGCTACAAAAAGTAGTCTCTTCAAATAACAGTGAATGGTATTGTGTGTCATTTGATTGACAGATGTCACAAAACTATGTAAAAACAAGGACTCAGTGCCCTGACAGTAGAAAAGCCTTGATATGAGTGAGAGGTACATAACAATAACCAAATATATATTGCATTTTAAAAGCCAAATAGGAAAACTGCCTGCTTACGCCCATATGATCTGCTGTCTGACATGTAGTGTTTCTTGAGCAAAACAGGTTCACATGAAGGAGAATGCGCAGACTGATAATATCTTGCGAGGAAGCTGTGTCGGTTTTAAAAGCCATCGCCTAAAACTCACAAGTTCTTGCATATCTAGACGATTCTTGTACGTGTCTCTTCACACAACAGGGACGGGTCAGTGTAATGCGGCAAGAAGCATTGATTTGGTTCTCGGTTTGGTCGCTTGGATCTTCTATCGGCCATAAAGTAAGGTGACAAAAACTGTCTGAACCATTGAGGGGCCTTAATTGTTTCTGTTAAGGAAGACAAGTGTCATGCTGAGAATTTAAGTACAGCATACGCGAGGAATCATATTCGCTAACATGTTACTCGAATCCGTCCCTCTGGAAGTGTGGAGGCTTGATGATAACCATGCAGTTTGGAAACTGTACAGGTTTACTGAACTGACGTCACAGACCTTCAGGTTCATATAAGCACAAGAACTATGTAAACTGTCAAGTCAAGTTAAAAAAAAAAATAAAAAAAATAAAAAACAAGACAGCTCACAAAAAACTAGAGATATTTGAATTTCAAGTGAGTGAAAGCAGCATTATGAGTGTTCTGTTTCAACATGCTCTATGGTCTGCCCTTCAGGCAGAGACATATACAAAAGGTTCAGTCACTGACAGCAACGTGTAGCTTGTAATGACAAAGTTTGTAGCTTTGACTAAACACTCCGTGGCATTAAAAAGCATCTACATGACTGACAGATCTTCTTTTCTGAATGTCTCTGGACTGATGGCGTCACAAACAGACCGTAGAAAAACAGTAGCTTGTAATATTATAAATACTGGAATCATAAAAATACGAGGGCCATTTGATTCAGTTAGTCTTGATGTTTCCCCTCCTGAGACTGTTTAGGTGTCTGGGACACTAAATCAAACGCCCATCTGCCCGTTCCAAGATATGAAAATGAATTTCAAACATATACTCTATGTACACAGTCAAAGCTCTGGGACAGCGAGTTACAGTCGGCTTTTTTTGCCGGCATCGTTATGGTATTGTGAAACCAAAAGTGGTTTTGAATCAAGTCCATCATTTCCACGTTTGAATGAGAAGCGTGTATTTGTTATAAGGATGAAGCCTAAGCAAGACATGTTGCAGCTTCTAATATGTATAAGGAACACAATAATGTGCTTAATCCACATCATGTTCAAAAATTATATTTACAGTCTGATCAATGCTATTGTAACAAGGCAACATTGTTTGAAAGCAGTCAGTCACTGAAACAATTTTATTTACTTCTTCAAACTATGAGAACACATTTATTTTGGCCTGATGGGAAAAGTTTGCCCCTAAATGATGATATTGTTTAACAAAAAATTTAGAAATAGAAATGAAAACATCTACCACACTAAATGGATTCAAAAATGAATTTATGAATAAATATAAAACTGAATTATTAACATTTGTGGGGGGGCTTGTAAACTACCTAAATTTTGTATGATAAACACATTGTAGTATTTTCTTAATTTCTAAAATGGGCTGATGTAAGAAGGGTAGCTGACAGCTTTTTGGTCAGGGTAAAGTTGTTTTGGGATTTTTATATGACTTACTGTTTTCTTGCTTATTGTCTTTATATTTATATTGTCATCAATTTGTAATATTGTATGTAATATTGTAAAATGTATTCAATTCTACGAGTTGAAAAGGGCAAAGTAAACTCACTGAGCCAACTAAAAAACCAAATTGTCTAACTTTCAAGTGACTTTAATTCTCAAACTTTTGGTTTTCTTTGGATGATTTATTTTTCTAATTTAATCACATTTTTGTTAATGAGTTCAGTAAGTCCACAAGATGATTTTTAGAGATCGTGGGGGAAATACCAGGGGGCAAATTGGCAGGCTACCAGAAAATCTCTGGAGAAATTCTTGAAATATGAGGGAGAATCTTTCAAATAATTATCAAAAAAGATCTCAGTGAGTGAACTCAAGTTGCCTGTTATTTTTTTGATGACACATTGTGCAGGATAAGCAGTAAATATTGAAAGTATGAATCAATCAATCAATGGATGAATAAACTCTGAACACAGGTTTCTGTGGCTGTTTGGTGCAATCAAGTAATTTTGCTCCAAGTTTCAAGTTATCAAAGTGGATAAAGAATATCATTTGAATATTTTTCTAACTGAATTCAAGGTCTGTTTTACCCTGATGGTCATTGTACGCCGCAATAATAAAATACTATTCTTTGCAGGCGAAGTACTGCATGGAGTGAGACGGATTTTCATTATCAGTTTTCCATGCTTTTTCATAATAAGGAAAACTTTGCCTTGTTATCCAGAATGAGTCCACTGACTGAGGATTTCAAAACAAAGTTTTACAAAGAAATTAAGAAACCTTCTTCAGATGCTGCTTAAAGAGATTAATAGAGTAACATCGTTGATATTCTACATTTAGACCATGGCAATCTAGATGATTTGAAAAGCCATCGCGGACTTATGGGCTCTGATGTTACTCAAACATTATGTGATTGTATTACTGTGTTTTAGCTTAATAGCTTAGCCAGATGTCACATTAAAATATTGAAATGAAGACACCGATTAATTTTCAACATCAATATAAATTCATGTCGGTGCTCTCATAAGCCATTTTGTAAAGTACTGAACATGTATGGCGGCCCAGCAGAGCTACACTTTCAGATCTCTGAAGTCGAGCGACTGATGGTCGTGAAATTGCTGACCAAATCATTGCTATACAGACGTTGACTGCTATCTGACTTTAACTCCCTGTCCCATTGCTTATTTTTTGACCATTTCTTTTGCCGGTCAGAAGGTGAAGTACTGAGCGTACAACTCCTCTTCTTTGCAGTTCTCTTCCTCCGTCCCCCTTGGTTCTGATGGTGTCACTGCATTTGCCTCATGAAGGCTGAGGGAGGGAAGAAAAAGAAACAAACAACATCTATCAAATGGAACTGGACAGAGAGACACGGGGGATGTTCACTGTGAAACCCGAAATAATACAAAACACAGTTCTGGTCTATTTATTCCCAGAAAAAACAGCACATTTTACGCGGGCTGTGAGATCGTCAGAGTAGAATCAAGGAGACAAATTGTGTGGATCAGGTACATGCCATTCAGGTGCAGCGCTAGTGCGATGTCCATAATGGAGGATGTAGCTTAAATCTATTGCTTTGGACAAAGGGAGATTTAACTTGACCATTTTTTTTTTTTTTTTTTTTTTAATCATTCATTTACGCATCAAGACTAAGTTAAGACTCTGGCGCCTTATCAATCCTCTGAGCATTTACTGTTCACATGACAGTGGTTGATCACTTTACTGCCTTTGGAGACAACAGTGGGCTCAATTCTGATGTTTAGGATTATCATATGAAAGCAGCCGTGAATCTTCTTTTGAATAGTTTGCTATGAGGCAGAAAAATGGGGCCGTAATTATTTGTTAATGGGATTTATTGGAAGGACGCATTTATCATTTTTATGAATTCTGAACCGGTCAAAGTTGGTTAGTACCCCAGAAGATGCTAAAATCTTATGAGACATTGTCTAGCACAGGAAAGGCTATTATCAAATCCCATCATAATATTCTAAGCCTTAATATCTACTACTAAAATTTTATAGGCACTATTTATTACAGATCTATGACAAGAAAAAAAACAGCACCGGATTGCTTTGATGCATTTCATTGCACCACTTCTTTGCAGAAATTTTACCGACCTACTATCCCCCCATAAACACCCCTTGCCCACCACAGAGGTGGAAGATGAGCTATTTAGAGATAGGTATAAATAACTGGTGATGCTTTCTTTGAGTTTCTTAGGTGATCCAAAACATGCAGATTATCACAAATTCTCACTCTGAGCAGGTGTCAGTGTTTGAGGACCTTGGCCCACTGGAAGTGGGAACTGAAAGTGGGAATGTGACCCCCTGTGACCCTTCTGTGACCCTGGTGGCATGGCGAAAGAAAATGTAAAGAACAAAAAGCAACTATCAACAAAATAGTGCTTCTTCTATATACTGGATGTCATGAAGAAACATATTCATCCCCCCCTCGCCCCCCACGAACGAATGAACGAACGAACGAACGAACGAACGAACGAACACACACACACACACACACACACGCACACACACACACACACACACACACACACACACACACACACACAAACACACACACACACATACACACCTGATATTTTAAGAAATCTGCATGCTGCACGCACAACTCTTTTATCTCTTATACTTTGTGTCTACAGCCGCCTCTAGAAGTTAAGCACAATGCTCTTATCTGGCTAGTTTTACATTTGCAATTTTTGGTTACCGAATTGCTTTTTTTTCAGCTTTTTTCCCCTCTTTCTTTCTTTGTTCTTTAGACAGAGTTTGAAGTCCCTTTATGGCTGATGTGTCAGTGTTAAGTTTCAGGGCTCCTTTGTACAGAAACTGAAAACAGATGGAGATTTGCAGTATGTCTTACAGAGGGGAGTGAGAGTGCTAATGGACTGGAGGAGTGATGCTGAGAAAAAATTAATCAAAAATAAATCTTTCTTTTTTTCTTTTCTTTTCCTTTTTTTACTGTTGACCAAGGACTTATGGTTTGACTGCAGGGTTGTGTGAAATGATCAGAGTGGTGTGGTACACAGTAATGGTTAGGGTACAGACATCCTAAAATGAAGATCTCTATGGTCGCAAGAGTAAAGATACCAACCTGGGCTGCTGGTCCCGCCAGCTATGTTTCCCCCTGCCCAGGTCTGAGAGCACCAGAGAGACATTTATTCATGGATCCGGCGAATATCTAGGGTTTTCAACGGCCACTCCAAATTTTGTTGCATTTAGAAATGATGAAAGAATTACAATCCAAACGTCCATAATATTCAGTGACTTATTTCTGTTCTACATGGATAAAGTTTTTTTTGAAACGTTTCAGATCTTTGTTTTGATTTTTTTTTTTATACTCTTTCTTTTTTAGTTTGAAACCTGCTGCTTGGGAAGAACAATACAATACATGCATTTGGCGCCTGAGGAGGGTTTATGTTTAATAACAATTGAGCGGCAGAAAAGCAGTGATACACATTTCCCCTCAGGGCAGACGATACCTGTATCATTACACTACAACAAGGGGGGTGAATATTCTATTAAGGTTTCTGAATAGGAGTTATCACCTGACACAGGTGGTGAACCAGCTTGCAGCCAACAAAGAGGTGTACATTTTGTTTTAATCTCCCGGATGAATTGGGAAGAAGACTCAAGGACTCTGCTTCAGTTCCTTATTTTTTGGATAAACTGAATAAATCTAAATTGAAGAAATGAAAACTTAAATTAACTTATTTTAGCCAAACAAATTACCCACGATCCAAATGTCAAAACAAAAGTAATTATTCTGAGCAGATCAAAACCACCCTTCGCCACAATAAACCAAACCAAATTAGATTAAATTAAAACTGGATAAAAGTCAGGCTTAATTTATCCAAGGTTTACCAGGCAGAGTTAAGTCAAGCTACGCGTGATTGATTTTTCATTTGAGAGGAACAAAACAAGTATGAAATTGAAGATTATTCTAGCACTTTTCCTAAAATTCTCTGTATATTAGATGCACAGAAAAGAAATTCAAACTTTAGATTTGAGCCGGGTTGTTTAGCACCAGTTGCCGAAATCAACTACAACAATGAATCAAGGATGTTGTATGTATCACCATTTTGTTTTTGTATATTTAGATCGTGAAATTGTTCTCATCTCTTTGTCTCCACACAAACACAAAAGGAATTCACAGAAGCGTTGCAGAATGTTATCCAGCATTATTTTTTTATTCTTTTATCAAAGAAAGAGCATCCACTCTTAAATATTCAGTCTTACATCAGAGCATTGTTATTATAAATAAATACAGAGCTGACAGTTCCTACTGACTGTTATTTCACTTTAAAAGCTGTCAGGGTGGATTTCGGTGCAGGGTGGATTTGACAACATCAGGGTCTCAAACACAAGACGTGATTATTTTTGCCACTTTTGAACAGCAGTTTCAATTATTTTTGGTAACTCGCATAGATTATTAGAATGAGAGCAGAGGTGATAAAATCCTTCAAATGCATCCTGCTGTTTGGTGCAGTCAGCGCATGTTTTAACGTTTTACATAAGCAAAAAAACGAGTTTCTGTAGTGAGATGTTGACAAAAGATATTCAAGCCATTCAGGTATAGGGGCTAATAGTGTTTGCAGACTGGACTCTGCTTCTGGATAATACATGTTTAGCCAACATCAGGCACAGGAACCTCATACTGACTGTTTTAATATTAAATCTGTTTAGCTGATGTTTAGTGTGAGGGTTGATATCTGCCATAAAAAAGTGCCCTCCTTCAAGCTTAGGGGTGAAGGGTGAGAATGGCGGAGGGGGAGCCAGAACAAAAAGCCAAAAGTGAGGTGAGAGGTTGGGGGGAGGCGCAACAAACATGGCAACTTGCCTCTTAAAGAATGAAATGAAAAAGTGAAAGTGGACAGAAGGCAGCATGAAGGCACATCAGTCAGTTCTCACCTCTGAAAACTTTGCGGCACCTGCGGTTCCTGAGGATGAGGAGCATGAGGAAGAGCAAGGCTTGGTAAGGGATGATGTGAAGGATGGGGAGAAGGAGGAAGAGGAGGAGGATGCTGAGGAAGAGGAGGATGAGGGCTGAACAGAGGTAGGGCTTTCTTTAGTCGGGGGAGGGATCTTTGGAGGGGGGAGTGGGGAGGCACAAAGTGGCCTCCCGGTCCTACCTCCTCCACCTCCCTTCCCTCCTGCTCCTCTCCTGCATGACTCATGGTTGGAGGGCTGTTGAATCGGAGAGCTGATTGGCTAGGAAAGCTGGTGAAGCGGTGATCTGATTGGCTGCCTGTTTTTGACTATAAACAAACATAGAGAGGCAGGGTTGGGGGGATGTCGTGTTACAGGAATGTTTTAGCAGATTGGTTTAAATCCCTTGTATCTTAGTGACACTTGTTAGGAATGTCCACAGTGACAGACGACAATACTGATATATACTGTAAGGCTATGGCGTTATTATGGATAAGGCAAAAACGAAATACTGTAAAATACTGTTCAAATCACACGACACCATTTATAGGAAAGTTTAAGACATCTAAAACAACACGAAGAAGTTACCATGTGATATATTTCGGAATTGCTTACAACAATTCTCCTTCGAGGAAACAGTTACTGAACTTGGCAGTGACGAGCCACTCTATATTGGAAAGAAAAAAGGCCCATTCATTCTCTGTATTGGGGCTTTAAATCATGAGCAATCCATATGTAATCTATCAAGGCAAACTTTCCAGAAGCAAGCGCATTTTAAAACATTGTTATCTGCTCCTGCAGAAAACCAAGTTTGTGTCATTACTGTTAGTGTTACATGTACTGCGCCTGCCCAGAGAGTCCAGGATTTGCCTCTTTAGATGCTTAATGTAGTTTTAAAATGAGAACAAGGGTGCTGGGAGGGAAATAGCTATCTACGCATTGCATGCTGCAGATGATGCTGTGACTCATCGGTGGTTAATTGTAGAGCAGTTCGGCCACTCGTAAAGTTATTATGAGCAATCATACATCCTTTGCCATTTTTTCTTCAATTTTCATTACCTTGAATGGATTGTTTTATGGTCTGGATTTATCTGCTGGCCGGTCGCCTTGGTTCCAAGCTTAACAGCAGCACTGAACGGCGTACCTTCTACCTCTCTTTGGCCTATTGGTAAAATGAGCTGGTTGGTCACCATTGAGCTCGACATCAGGTATAAACTGTTACTTGAACTTTGAGGAGCAAATAATAGAAATTTGGATCAACATGGAGAACTCGTCTGCATCTGGATCACTGACATTGAGTCAAATTCCTTTTCTAGGAGGTCAAGGCTACAGTCGACCATGAAAACGACAGAGGAATCGAAAAGGACTGGAGGGGAAGTCAAAGTGGTCACATGGAGAAAGGAGACTCTTTTGTATTTTACTGTAATTGGGACTGAAAATGAATTATAAGATAAAAATAAAATTAAAAACAATGGAACAGCCCATAAAATGCAGAGAAAGTGGCTGAGTCTGTGGTTGTAGCAGATACAATGATAAAACAAAAAAAAATTGTGCCGTATTATGGGAACCCCGTAAAAAGGCTATTCTAGGATCTACTTTCGCAGTTCCAACATAAAGAGCTGGCACATTGACAGCGTGCTGACATCAGACATCTGCTTGTTCACCACTTCCGCTTATCACCTTGGAAAAAAAAAAACTGCAATGTACAATTGAAGTTTGTTAATAGTAAGGAAGCCCTGTTCGGACTTGAGTCTGAAAGGGTTCTTGAAGTTAAGAGAAGAATTGGAAAAAAAAAAAAAAACTGTTTGCAAGATGTTACAGAAATGGCTTCTTATTGCAGTTTTCTATTGAAGAATTTGTGTTACTGTCAGCTGGAGCGGCTGTCGGGAAACTACCAGGAAGAGTTACCAAAGTAAGACATGATCTAAACCTGCAGCCAGCTGCTTTGGGGCAGACGCAAGGGGAGTTGTTGATGAGAATATGATCAAAGATGCCACAGGCAGGAGCGGCGAGGAGAAGGGGGCTGGCGACTGGCACCACTATCAAACAATGATGTTCTTCGATGTCTCGGGTATAAAAACACCTTTCATATCAGCCAAGCACAGAGGTTATGAACATCCATGTGCGTAGACATCCTCGCAAATTTGATGCGAGGTGGCACAGGCAATATTCAAACTACTATCTTTCATATTTTAAGTCAGAATTACATGAATTGAAAGATTTTGAGATAAAAATTAGAAAATTAGAAAACCCCTAGAAAAAGATATATATTTCCCAGTAGACTAGTAGCTCTGCTGCTGATCAATTTCAGAATATTGTGATAGAACAACGCATGTTTGTCACCAATCCTAATTGGCTTTGTTAAATACCATTTCAAATTACTGATAGCATACAAAGTGTGTTTAAGGGGTTTCAGGGACTCGGTTATTTTCATTTTGTCTCCAGTATTAAAGTGTGTTTATGATAGAAGGAGAGGCTTCAGAGACACAGAGGAGGTGCCAGATGAATAAACTCAATCCAGCTGATGCAAGAATTGGAGCGTGAACTTTAAGTGTGTTGTTAGTTGAAATATTCAAAGCAATTTATGATTTCCCCTGCCGAAGAGCTCTTTCAAGCAGGTGACTGATGATGTCACAAACGTCAACATGGAATTTCGGTAGGACTGCTCACCTTAATGAGGGGGTTAATGACACCAACATTGGCACTGGAATTGAAGACCTTGTTGAAGCCTGTCTCTCTGTTGACCAGCTCCAACTGATAGAATTTTTTGTCATCCTATAAAAAAAAACGACATAGTTTAGCTCACTTAAGCTCAGCTCACTATTCAGATTGCCGAACTAAATCTTTGACTGGATTATCCATATGTTGTATAGGGCTTTGGGAGAGCATCCAGGTCAGCAGGGCTTGAAGGCCAACAATTGACGGAGATAAGGAATAGCTTTCAAAAACATCTGTCTAAATATTTAATGGAAATATCAAACCATGCAAATAATTTTCACCCGCTTTGGTAACCCATCAGATTTGGTTTAAAAGGTTGGCTCTGTTATGCTTTGAGGCCAGTAAAAAAAAAAAAAAGAATACATATTCATCAAAGAAAAAAAATACATCCCTGAATCAGGAAAACTGTTCTAAAGTGACAAAACAAAGAAAAAAAGGATCACATCAACCATTAAAAAATAAAATAATAATAAACAAAAAAAATCTATTACAATAAAATCAAACTAAATCCCATTTGACATGTAAAAAAGCTCACATAGGTTAATCCAAAGTCGACTGAATCAAGACAAAGATTGACACTAGCACAAAAACATGCTACTACAATTTAAAATTACAAATAGGAACTCAAACTCACTTTTATAACACAATCCATCTTGTGTGCTTTTTTCTCCACATTTATGCAAATTGTGGTAATTGAGCGCTAAAAAAGAGAGCGCCTCCAACTATTTGCTGATTTGAGAGAGAGAGTGAGACAACTACTGGACCGTGTTGAGTCAGTATGAAAGCGCACATTAGACTGCCAGTGTGGGATCAGAATTGTGCTCAAAATGAGCAAATTGGAAAAACAACATCAAAAGACACAACACCGTAATTGGTGCTATTAGTGGGAATTTCTGATTTACCAATATTATATCTAATACAACAAAAGGGCTTGACAACGCGAGAAGGAGGGAAGCAGTAACAAAATGAAAGATCAAACATCAACATGAATGCAAAGCATCTGCTCAAATGACAAGGACAGATCATTGGCTTCACTTGTTAATGAACGGTTCTTCAGATCCCTGAGAAAATTTTGGTTTAAATGGAATTTTGAAACAAACAATCGGAATCAGAACCACTGGAGACTCCATCGTTGTTCACAGTCTTGCAAATTTTGCTGCGTTGCTATCAAAAGCTCTATAAACAGCAATTGTTTCCTTGTGCTTGTTTGCCTCCGCCGAGCAGGCACACTTTCAAATTAGACACAGCAGATAATCGTGCCTGAGAGTTTATGAATTCAAGGGAGAATGTACAATGGAAATTTTTAGAACTGGAGAAGTTTGGGGAAAATAAATAAATAAATAATAATGAAGCTACATGGAAAAGTTGTGAATGCTTGTTTCACAAAGAACTGAGAGTCACTGCAGAATAAACCGCAGAGATAAACATGTATATGGCATTGGATTGCAGTTTTTTGTCTACCATAAATTGTAATTAAATAGTCTGTGTGACTAGATTTTTCACTAATTTTCAGATGTAGACAAATGGCACGGTATAGGCAATATCAAAAGTCAAACATATGCAAGAGATAACAGATCTAGAGAATGGGAGAAATATTAATTATGATACATGATATAATTATTACTTGAAAAAAGTGTGAACTGACAAATAAAATGACCAATGACAAAAATCTGTGAAATGTTCCAAGAAAACCACATACTAAATTGCATTTCATATGAATACGTTCCATGTGAAATACTTTCTTTTTGGATGATGAGAATGTCGAGAACAGTTGGTTGTTTTTCTCTGAGAAACCTTTTAGATGGCCTTTGAAAATGGTAATTAGCCACGTTGTGATACTTTCATGTCCCTGCAGAAGATTCATTTAAAAACGTTTGTACAACATGTTTAATCTCTTGCAAGGATTAAAAATTTACTCACCACCAGCTTTTTGACTAAAGCCTCTCTCTCAGTGACCATCTCTCTGAGCTCCGCGATGAGATGCAGATCCTCTGGTCGGCTTTCTCTGTTCCTTAATTTGTCCTCTGTCCCCTCCAAACTGCGGGGAGACATGGCGCATGGAGAACCAATCAATCGAGGAGGGCAGGAAGGGACGCATATTATTTTATGCCAATTAGAGTATCTTGTAGAGGTGAGAGAAGAGGGTTTTAAGAGCCTCAGGAAAATAACCAAATGTGAAACTGTCACAACAACTAAACAGCCCAGGGGACAGATGAACAGCCTTAAGACATTTGTCAGGGACTCACAGTATTTGCAAAGCAGAAATCTTGTCTTTCAGAACCTCCTGTGCCTTGTTGAAATCGGCGAGCATGATTTGAATTTCTCGATGATGGACCACACTGAGCTCCCCCAGCTCCCGCTCGTGTCGCTTCGCGAAGTCCTGCTCATGAGCCCTGCAGCAGGGAGTGAAGACTCATGAATACGTTATGACTCAATGTTCAAACAGAACATTGGCTCAATATGTAAAGTGTGCTGAATGCACTTTCTCTGGAATAAGACACAATAATGTATGCATTCTCATGGCAATACTCCCTGCTATACCCTTGCTTTGGCAATTCAATTACAAAAGAGCTGAAAAAAGGCAGTGCCAATCGACCTTGTTATCATTCCACTGCACAAAACAACTAACATGTTATACTCGTACATATACTTCATCTTCATGAAATGTTTAACAAAACTCAGGGGCATCTTTGCGTCTGAATAGAGTCTCCCTTATTGTAGCTTATAAAATAAATATTATTAGTTAAGGCGCAATCTTGGGAGGAATAAAAATGAACATCACAAGAGAAATAGAACAGACCAGGGTAAAATATAAAATGCCAGAGTTGAATACTATGTTCAGCTCATCAATTTACTTGCAAAAATGTGAAAACCGAAATTGAGCCGCAAAAAAAAACATTTATATAAAATATATACTGTATATTAAAAAAACTAAGGTTGCAATCTCTTGGTTTATATGCTTCTGAATAAGCACATTTTTATTTCTTTGATTGCAGTGTTACTTAGAGAAACTAAGAAACACTACCTCAACATCGCTCCAATATTATTCCATTATTACTCATTTTCCTGCGGCAGCAGTAAAAACCCCTGTGGTTTGAATCTGAAGGAAGCTGCTTGGTGTTTGCTGGCCGGCCTCCAATGGTGACTGCAAACAGCTGACACACTCAAATGTTGTGCCTTGGTTACTAGAAGGGCCCTATGGTAGCTCTTGAGTGAGACAGGGCCGAATAGCGGTTGACATCTGCCAGGATCCTTGTCACAGTCTCCCCCATCTATTCAGTAAAAAGGTGGGCCGGGGGCTACTTGGAGAATAGCAACTCTTTTATTACACACTGAAACAATGATTGGAACATTTGTTCGCAAATGTATGACTGACGTGAGTTGGGATAATGGAAAATTAAAACATCCGCAACAAGAGATTAATACACGGGGTTTAAAATCTGCTGACTGCAAGCATGTTCGCCTTGTCCGATAAAAAGATAAAGATGCTTTCATGGATTGTCAAAAAAATAAAAACACCTTTTCAGACAGATTTACCTGAAAGTCAACTTGTTACGCACAATAAATTAAAATTGTGGAGTCTAGTTTCCCTGCATAATTGGATATCCTCATTCCGGGCACAAGAAGGTCCACTGAGACCACGTGTTGCTCAGTTTTTTTACAAGGTCAAATCTTTCTCATACATTTTGAAGAAAAATAGGTCATATATCAGCAAGCAAAATTCAGCTGCAACCCAAAGTACAGAGTTGAGCTATTTGATCTAAAAAAAAATGTGGCAAAGCGGCAAAATATACTCATAGAACAATAGTACTTTTTTAGTTTTAATATTCGCGTCTAATTGCATAGATGTTAAACACAAATTTATCATGCAGGTTTAAGAACAAAATTAATTATGATTATTATCTTCATCTCAGGGACTGGAATTTAGATGACTGTGAAGCACTTTCAATGCACTCAATCAAAGCTGTGTTTTGTAAGCTGCAGAAATTTTGCTCTCATTGACTATTAATGGGGAAACCTGGGTAATATTTCTGAGAGAAAAAAAAGACACGATCACCTAAACAATGCCCAGGACCAAGGATGTTGAGCCTATTACACAGGGCACAGTGTAACTACGCCATGATGGTAAAGCAACATCTCCTGACCACAGAGGGTGCTGTGGGTCCACTCCCCTAAGAATCCTGCCATTCAGTTTGGCAGCATGTAGATGGTGTTAGCGCTCCATCCCAGTGCACTTACATTACTTTTGCTAGGACGCTGATATACAGCATATATAGTTCATATTTTACTGGCTGATATTATCAAATGCCTCTTCAAGACATTTTTTTCTGATGAAACATAGTACTGAACAGTATAATTAAGTGTAGCATGACAGGCAGCACAGGATGTAAAATATGGTATGTGTGATGCCCAAAGGACATCTCAAGCCCTCGGGCATTCATTTTGACCATTCATTCAATGAGTCTTTATTGTCAATAATGTAGTCATTTCTGAAAAGGGTGTTTTTTGTGTCATGTTAATGAGAAACTTGGTGTGAATTGAAGAAACTGCATATAATTTGAAGATGTCTTAATGCGTGATTAGTTATTAATTTATGCTTTTGTTCTGCACCCCATTTTAAGTAGATTTGCAATGCATTCCTTTTAAAAGAACATGTGACGCTGTACAGCATATGAGCAATTCAGGGTTTCAAATGAACCTCCTGCATGTTTTTGGACAGCAGAAGGAGAGTGGAGACCAGGAGACACAGCAAGAACATGCAAACCCAACACAAAAAGGCTTGCTGTTGGAATCAAACCAGGGACCTTCTTGCTGTGCAGTAGAGGCACTTACAGTTGCACCACCATGGAACTCTCTTATGACAGTGACCTACAGGTAAACCCTGCAGGTTTTAGCTGTCTTACCTTATCTGGTGGTTAGCTTCACTGCGAACCCGCAGTACCTCTTTTCCTTTCAGCTCCAGCTCTCTGGTCAGAGTGTCGATGGTCTCATTCAAAGAGTGGATCTCGTGGTCCAGCTCGGTGATGCGGTTGCTACGGGAACACACCTCAGCTTGCAGGTCTGAGATACGGACTAGAAGCTCTTGTTCCTAGTTGGTAGATATATTTGAACAAAAAAAATAAGATGGATTGGTCACAAAGGGGTGAAATCCCAAGCCGAACAGGTAATGAGTGCAGTCACCTGCTGGTGGCTGTGCTCCATGGCTTTCTCTAGCTCCCGTTTGGCCGAGTTGTTCTCTTTCAGGTGGATCTGCTTTAGATGTTCAATGGCAGTAGCATGGAGGTGGTTCAGCTCTGCACGAAGGGAGGCTGCCAGAGAGAGGATAAAGTGAGGACATCTCTGGGGGAAGTTAGTCTTAAATTCAAGGACCCCACCATAGTAAAATATTACAGAATCATTTTATATTTTAAACTCAGAGACAAAAAAAAGTGATATCATTTGTCATAAGCATTTACCAAGTTTTGCTTTCCCCTCGTCCTCTAGCTCAAACCTCAGAGTCTGCAGCTCCTGCTCAGACTGCTGCCTTAGGATATCTAAAGTTCTTCTGTGGGCCTCCTTTAGAGCGTGGACCTCCTCTCTTTGCTCCTGCTTAAGACGCTCCTCCAGGGCCTGGGAAGGAATAGTAGGAAGAGGGCACAGGAGAGAGAGAGAGAGGAATAGATTTGCAATGTTACAAATTTTCTGCGATTAAAAAAAAAGCATTAATGTTTCCGAAGGCACTCTGACTTGGACATGAAAAAGATGGAGCAATTCGGGTACAGATCGCATTGGTTTAGCGACTCACTGTTTCCCCAAGTGATCATAGTTTGTGGTACATGTGCTCTATTACAGAACACCTTATTTAATATCATCATTCCTGACTGAATAGTTATATCAAATAAGGATATTTTTTTGTTGTTGCAAATTTCAATGAAAAAGCCAAAACTGAATATTATTTACTGAAATAAGCAACACATCATTTCATATTTCAGCATTTAAAAAAAAAAATCCAGATTTGATGTAGTTTATATTACACTTTTTTTTCGCCTTTATAGACTCTTGGTGAACCGACGAAGTCAAAGCTGGATTTCCACAGCACCTTCAACAATTAACAATGCTGTATTTTGCTAAAAAAAAATAATATGGGTATAAAGGGTGGATTATTCTAAAGGATGGACATAGCTGTACATGATCGTTCCGTATAATCTTAATAAGATTAAAAGGTACTTTTCCCTCATAACACAGAGGAGTGAATCATTAACTGGCAGGGTAAAAGTCTCATCAACAACTCATTCTGGATTATGTGTGTCTCTCTGCAATGCAATTATAATAGAACCTCAACCATGAACTCAATAATGAGCCATCACCCCTAAGGCTCTTTTTCAATATTATTTCACAAGGAAATGAAGCAAATTAGAGCAGGTGAACCCACTGAATACTGTCACCGAGCTGCAAATGACTGAGCTTGTTTCGATGTTTTTGTGAGCCTTTCATTTACATCGAAGTCAGAAGCCTCAATTACTATTCATGTAAACATCTGAAACCATCTTCATGGCGGTTTTACAGACAGTCAGAACTTGTTACGAGATTAACTCCTCCATTCACACACACGCACAAACACACACGCGCGCACACACACACACGCGCGCGCGCACACACACACACACACACACACACACACACACACACACACACACACACACACACACACACACACACACAAAAAAAAAAGAAAAAGGAGTGACAGTAAATATACACTCATGAG
>CAAKHD010013748.1:419490-460277 GCA_901007705.1 Fistularia tabacaria | reverse complement strand
TGTGTGTGTGTGTGTGTGTGTGTGTGTGTGTGTGTGTGTGTGTGTGTGTGTGTGTGTGTGTGTATGTGTGTGTGTGTGTATATATATATGTGTGTGTGTGTGTGTGTATATGAGACAATAAATGGATTAAAGATTGGTGCCTGACAAATATGCATTTCTTTTGTGAAGAACTGAAAAAGAGATGATCATACATTAATTATGCTAATCCCACGGTACGGAGTTGGTTTGCAGTCCATTATTTTTTCTGACATCCGAGAAAATTAAAACATATTCTTTCAAATTATTTTTTCTGACAAGTCCATTGTTTACACTACACAACATTAGGAAATAGAGATGTGCAAAATCTCGATACCACTAATTCCGAGATAACTAATTTTCTTGGTTGTCCAATAAATACTCGCCAAAGAGTTTATACAATTACATCACATTTATATTATGTACACGGTGGTCATCAGTCCATCACTGGGCCTAATCGAGACATAAAAACCATTTAGTCACACAGAATTGAAGAATTTAGTGTTCAGGACCTTATTTGTCTGTATGTATGTTTATAAAGCTGTTATAGCCCAGCTGTCCTGGGGGATTTTCTTCAAATCAACCAAATAATGAGAAGACTACATAAACTTGTATTAAAAGGTTTCACTAGGGTTATAAAACTCGCGCATAAGCTGCGAAACGTGGTCCTTTTGAAGGCTGGATTTATCAGAACGCTGTTGTATTATGTTGTATAAGTGTCATTTACTATTTGCTTGTCAAGTGAACATGTAAACTGAAACTTATCAAGTCTGACTTTATGACAAAATAAAAGATATTTGTTAGACGTTTTGTCTGTGGAGTTTCTCAGTCATCCAGGTAATGTTGAATTCTTGTCGAAATCGTCTTGTCATTGCAACTGGACTTGAATTTCTTCACAGATGTTTCCTCCCTCATCCGAGAGGCTTCTTCAGTTCTGAATTGAAATTTAGACATTTTTGTCCACTAACTACTCTATTCTGACTCACACAGTAAAGACTTGCAAAATCTAATAATGAGTGTATTCACAAAAGTGTGTATTCGCAGAGGAGGATGATGTCAACACAAAGTTCACCTTTTAACACTTTGGTAATTAAAACTTTCATTGCATTAAATTTCAATGGAATTAATGCATGAATTTTCGAGTTATGAAAATGACCGGGGAGCTTGGCCTTGAACTTTTGACCACCTAATCCCTTGGGGCCAAAATGGATACTTCAGCCAAATGTAATGAATTTCCCTCATTGGTGTTCCAGAGATACTGCTTTCACGAGGACAGGATGGATATATGCTGCACATGTGCACAAATATAGCAGCGATTACATGCTTAAAGTGATCTGTGCAGCATGGGAACCACGCGTGCACAGAAAACACACACTGGATGCTGTTTTGTGAAGCACACACACACAACACAAAGGGCTGGGTGTCTTCATACAGCTGAAATAGAAAAAAAAAAATCATGATTCACCAAAGCTCTTTGATAAAACAACACAATTGAAGACATCACAGAGGAGGACAAACACACACACACACACACACACACACACACACACACACACACACATACACACACACGCACATACAGCGAAAGCTCCTTAGGTATTTGCTCCGTGACATTGTTTGATGTTTATTTTTGGCTAGTCTGGCTTATCAGTTAAAAGCTTTTGTTTGTTACATATTTCCCAAAACGGTGGCAGTAAATTAGATTATGTTCACCAATAAAAAAAAAAGGGATTTTTCTGGTTTCTGTATTTTTGGTGTTCACAAGGTTTCTTGAAATATTTCCATGTGGGATGCGGCAGTTGACTTTGCTTTGGTTCAGGGGGAGAAGATGGAACTTCCGAAACAACAGGCCACAGTAGGAAGCAAAACGAAAACGTATTACAGAGACAGGAGGAATTACAAGAGTCTTATAATCGGGTCAGGCTCTAGCTCGTCTAATGACATTCAATAATTTGCATTACATGCAAAGTCAGGCAGCTTCTGGAATATGATAAAAACAAAAGTATGACGTGAACTGCTTTTGCTGTGGATCGCGACGGGAGAGGCTATCTGCAAAAGTTACCAAGCTGGCATCGGTGGTTGCTGCCCCCAGCTTGTCAGAAATTGTTTATCTAAGCCCAGTGGCGTCTTGGCAAAATCAGGACGGGCCTCTTTGAGGTTTGGGTTGTGACTCAGCAGCGCTCTGAACTACCCAGAGGCAGTATGCTCAGCTGCATCAGTGTAAGCAGACAACTGCCTGAGCTTTTACCACGGTTTCAAATGGTTCTGGCTGCAGCTACACCACTGAGCTGAGCATCTCTAGCAGTACTGCCCCAGCTAATTTTCAGTCCTATTGGGACGATTGCTAAATAAATTAGGCTATTAGGTATAGTTAGTTACCGCGAGAGGTACAGACTTACTGCGAGTGTGTGTGAATGTATGAAAATCATGCGGTAGCGGGGACATGGGGCTGAGGGACGGCTTTGTGAAAACCTAATTAAAAACACCTGAAGTTCTTTTGTGTCGCTGCAGGCTAAAAAAACAATGTCATCAGACCCAAAATATCACAGGAGCATTATCTTTCCTGGGTGATTTACATAGATACCATAGGATTTGTGTGAAACGTTGTGCAGGTGAAGCTGCGCTTTGTGGCATCACAGTTAATCACATTCAGAGATGCAGTGAACGGCTCCAAACCCCAAGAGAGTTTTAGAGATGGGTTTTATTTCTCTCTGGACAGACACTATTTTTGCTCCAGGCTGTCTCCAGGCTTCATGACCAAGTGGATCTGCCAATCAATGAGGTTTCTTAAGTTGGTGTGGTGGAGGAGGAAGATCAGGCTCTGAGTGGACCTCACACTCAAGAAGAGCAGGGATGAATAGGAACCACTGCTTTGGGCTGCATCTGTCCTTGTTGTTCTCACTGGAGCTGAAACATTTTGTTGCTCAGATTCAGTTTCAAAGGCTTTTTCTTGATGTGCGGCAGAAATCCTGAACAAAACACGAAGGAATTACCAAAGTTGTGATCTTTTATAGCTGAACAGCAGGACGAGGAAATAATGCAAGACGTAGCAAGCCTCAATAAAGATCGGGGAATTCTGACGAATCAGGAATCAAACATGAGCAAACATCACTTTAGCTCACACTGCTAGAATACTTCACTTGTCCTAATCTGATCATTATGTATGACATTCTCTGTTTTGTTTTGAAAGGGAATCCTTTTTTTCTCCTTTTGTTTTAGTTTGACTGACATGTACAGACCAGGATATCCTCCCTGCGAAGGCACACGTGTCAAACTCAAGGTTTGTGGGCCATCTGGTTTGTGAATTAATTATCTTTGACCTGCATGAAAATGTCTAATTACTATTAGAGCTGGCCCGCCGGTATATTGCACACACAACCATAATACTACAAGTCCCACAATGCACTGCCAGTGCGTTGGCATGCCAGTCATGGGCCCACAGAACTCACTCTTTCATCAGCAGCCGTATGGAACTACTAATAAGTCAACTTTCAACTACCCCTCTCCTTCCCAAAAATGGTGAAAATGAAAGGTGGACTATGAAAACAGGTGTTTTCAAGGCAGGTGGCAGGTTGAGTGTTTGTTCCCAGATGTGAAGGACAGAGTTATGTGGCTTCTGTTTATTTTTTTTGACAGGACATTTGATTTTTCTTTGAAGGAAATCAAGTGTTGCTGTCATTTGCTTGTGTTTTCACTTGCATTTACTCTGGGAAGTTGCAGATAAAGCCATTAAAAATAAATGCAACTGATTTTATTTGTTTTAACTTTTTGCATCATTTATTTGATGAGTAACGTTGTTTTAAAGGCAATAACTAATAGGCTTTGTTCAATATGTGCATTGAGTTTTCAATAAGTTTTCATTGAACATTGCCACCAGTCCAGCACTCGACCTCTACCAACTTATTATGTTTTTGGCCCTGTGTATTTGAATTCAACAGCCAGCACAACAAAGCAGCTAGGGGAAGAAAGGAGTACTTCAACTCAAATTTCTGATGTTACTATAATGAAAATATCTTAATTAAAAGATATTATCCCATTTATCCCAAACTTTCAGAAACTTGCCAAAGGAAATCCAAATCTGCCCATGTTTGCATCCATTGCATTAGGGGAGCATTGATTCTTTGGGTTTAGCAGAAGCAGGCGCTAAAATTCAAGTTGTTGCAGTAAAAGACAGCATGCACACACACACACACACACACACACACACACACACACACACACACACACACACAATGAAATACAGGCAGACATAACAATACATTAAATTCTTACACCAATGTATCTATTTATTAATGTATTCATTACATATGATACTTTATTTTCTATTTATCTATATATCTTCTTTGAAACCAAATGTTCTGTTTCATTTCCTTCGGCAATGGGAAACACCACTTGCGTCACTCTAATCTCACACCCCTAACTTTTTTTTTTTATCTGTACAGTAAGCTGCATTCTGTTTGTTTACCTCAAGTTAGCTAGTGTGTCATTCAAGATAATGATAACGTGACATTCTGGCGATATTAAAGGGCTTCCAAAACCAGGCTATGACATAAAATACTTTCCACCCAGTATTTCAGCAGAGATTATAATACAGCTGCTTTGTTACGATCCCCTGTGTGAAAGAGCTGCTTTGGACCATAGAGCGTCTGGTTAACATTTTGTGGTTGGGATTACCCTCCAAGAATGTGTTGGAGTGATTTGGTAGTTTAAAAACTCTATCATGTGTAATTTCAAATTTGACAGAAAACATACAGACATGTTTCAATTGATTTTTTACATTGTCATTCTGTAAAAAAAAACATTTTACCCAGCATCTTTGTCAAACTTAAAAGTCAGGTTAGAATACTGAAGAAATGCTGGAGATTTCTCATTCAAAGTAAAATTGCACAAACTGCTCTGTTTTAGAACAATGTTGTCTCCCTCTTGCTCTCACACTGTTATCAGGCGAG
Source organism: Fistularia tabacaria (assembly GCA_901007705.1). Classification (NCBI taxonomy): domain Eukaryota; kingdom Metazoa; phylum Chordata; class Actinopteri; order Syngnathiformes; family Fistulariidae; genus Fistularia; species Fistularia tabacaria. The sequence goes on along the minus strand of CAAKHD010013748.1, from coordinate 455,313 downwards.
AGGCTGGGTACACCCTGGACTGGTCACCAGTCATTTATCTATCAATTCATTATTCACTTTCTGTTAGAGCAAAGGCCTAAATGATTTTATTTATTTATTTATTATTAATATAAATACGTACACACAAACACGCACACACACATATGCATATATATATAATATAAAATAACCATTACAATGGATTCTACTGGGCCTACTTGCTAATGAGCATCCAGGAAATATTGCTGACCTTTGTTCAAACTGAAAATAAATCAAAAGTCATCTGGTGTAATCTTTTAAATGACTTGTGGAAAAAAAGTTTTTTTTTTTTCCATGGTCCTTCCTTTGAATATTCTTTCTGAGGCAGCCATGATGTGAAATACAAAAACATATTGTTGTTTTTCTCAATCCACTACCACTGCATTTCCCAGTGTGTATGTGTGTGCAAAAGAGTATAATGATCCACCTGTTCCAGCAGGTCCTCCACTTTCCTCTGCCAGCTCTCCCTTGCAGCCATCATCTCCAGTTCCTTTTGCTGGGAGAGCTGAGTCAGCGCTGCCTGTTTGTCTGCGTTGTACTCCTCATTCAAGTCCTCCTTCAGCAGACGCACCTCCTCACTGCACGCAGGGATACAGGCTTGTAAAATCCAACCGATGTTATCATTATTTGAGACTTCCTCTCCATCTGTAAATATGACATGGCTGACACGACAGTATTCGGGGTTCGCTCATTTCCTACACACTCATTAATATCCATGACTACTCAGGTAAAAAGTCATCTAATAGCGAGAATGATTTTGAAGAAGACACGAGATGATGGAAATACATGGCTAGCAAAACAGAGACTAACTACAGGCATGGGGGTGGACAGTTTTCTGCTTTCTCCTTACCGAAGTGCATCTCGCCATTTCTGGTCCAAGTCATCTGCCATTTTGTCCATTTTTTGTTTTTCCTCTGTCCTGATGGACATCACTCGGGCCTCGTGCTGCTGTTTCTGGGTCTCTATCTCCTCCTACAAAAAAGGCGGGAGTTAAGAGCTTCAGCCTTAATATATCTGCATAGCTGTACTGAGGTCCTACATAATGTTGCTGTCTGTTTATATGATGGAGATGAATAAAACCTTTGAGGCTCAACATTTCACTCACAGCTGTAATGATGCTCTCTTAAGTTTTCTTGTTATCCAAACGATGATGCGCATCCTCTAAAGGTCCAAATGTAAGTAAACACAGACTGACATTCTAAGGCACTTTGATTCAACCCAACCCCAATAAAATTCAGCAGTCATGCTCTCTTGATGAATGCCTGACGGAATAACAATGGCACACTGTATTTTTTTTTTTTCTACACAAACATCCAAATGTTGCCATACACATTTATTTTTTAATCAAGTTCAACTTATATTTTATTTCCTGTAATTAACAGTGACGTTGAGTGACCGCTGACGCGGAGACATCATCCCAAACAGGGACAGCAGCTCAGGATGGGAATTAGGAATTAGTTCCAGTTGAGTAATGTTTCCAAACTGATTCATCAAAATTTCACGGAGCTCCTTTCAGTGATCGCAGGCTTGGTTTTGTTGACTGGGGAAAAACAGTTACATGAAACAAGACAGAACCATTCATTTTTTTCCAGAGAAAGGCAGCTGTGTCAGTTGTCATCGCTGTAAAATGATGATTTCAAGAAGAATATTTGGTGAAATTTGAATTGATACAAACATTTTTAAAAGAGATTTAAAAGTATGTGGTGTCAGTTTATCTAAAATCATTAGCTGAAAACACAGTTCTCAGTTTAGTACATTATAAAGGCAACAGTACTTTCTGTTGAGTTTTGACAAAATTAATGCCAGAATTCCTAAAATACAAAACAGTAGCTCGTCTGAAACATGGCTTGGCGGGCTTAGCTCTTGTGTCAGTCCCACAGCGAACTCCAAGCTTTTTATGGCCAGAATCCCTTCCTCTGAAGCTAACAGGATAATTCTCCAGTTTTTAATCAGGATACAATTAAAGTGTCTCACATTTGGTTTTGCATGCACATATCTGGGTAGCTGCTTCAGTACAATTTATCAGATGAAAATATTTCATGTATTCTCATGAGATTCACTGAATGGGTTCTTTGTCTTTTCAGGCCACAATCCATATAACGGATGCCCACTGAAGTAATTGAAGCATACACATTCAGGAGTTTCCATGCTGACATTAGGGTTTTTGTTTTTTGTTTTTTTTTATATGAATTTTATGAATATGTCTTTAAGTGTCAAGTAAGGCACCTTAAAATACATCATTATTGTTATTATAATTGTTAATACCCTTGTCATTTTTGAGTAATTATTTGCTAATTTTGGGGGAGGGTCTTGATTATTATTATTATTTTTTTAAATAATTTCTTTCAACTTTTAATATACTTCTGACTCTTAACCGGTTATTGCAAAATTGTAGATTATTTCTTACTGAATTTAGAGCATATTCTTTGCCATTCGCATGTAGTATTATCCTCTTTCTTTTACTCTTCTCAGCAATTAAGACCACAATAGGTCATTTCTAACCGTTTTATCAATCCAATTTGATATCTAGACTTGCTGAACTGTCCTGAGTGTGTCCTTAAGCGCAAGTTCCCTGGTGTTAATAAGCATAAATATACAGTCTATTCTTTCCATGAACATTATTTCTAATTGCAATATTCATTCATTCATTCATTATCTATGGTGCATACCCTGCACTCAGGGAAAGGCTGGAGCCTATGCAAGCTAACATTGAGCATGATGCAGTGTTTGTACCGGTCAAGTTCACCCTGGGCCGGTCGATCACAGGGCCACATATAGAGACAAACAATTCATTCACTCGCTCATTCACAGATCTGGGCAATTTAGGGTCTCCAATGAAACTACTGCATGTTTTTTGGACTGTGGGAGGAAACTGAGGAACCAAGGACCATCATGCTGTGAGGCGGAAGCTTTAACCAATGTGTCACGAATGTTGCCATAAATGCAATATGGGGAGGAGGGGTGTACTCCAACCCACACAGATACACACACCCTGTCACCCCTTTCTCATATCAGCAGGGATCTTTCCAAATGTACGATCCCTCAACTCATAATAGACTCATCATCATTATCTCACAGCTGGTCTTCAGTGCAGCACTTATCTCTGTTAACTCTCATTTCCTGCTTTCAAATTTTTCTTTCGCTATCACATCTTTGGGTCCGTCGTGCGCCCCATTTGTTTATTGTGTCTTCCTCCTGTCATCTCCTCAACAACGGGTTTGGGTTCGCTGTTAAACTATCGGCAAATGCGCTTTGGTTAAGAGAAATCACTTTTAAGGGTTCCGCATTTCACTTTCTTGTAGAGAAATACTGACTTGACCTGAATTTTGCCTGTAGTCTAAGACATCAGCAAATAAGATGTTTCTATCAGAATTCATGATCAGTTAATGCAGTTAGATTTTTAGCTAAGAATTTCAACCAGAATTCACCAAATGTCTGAATACTTCATACATATATTCCTTGTGTCTGTATTCAAATTATGATAAAATATAAAAGGTACAACAATAGTTATGCTCAGACACAAAGGATGTATGAATAAATTCAAAAAGTATAAAATTGCAAATTGAAGAATCAATACTGCCCTTGTCTTTTTGTCAAAGATTGGCAATCTTTAAGTATATAAAATTAATACTAAAAATAGATAAAAAAACATCAGACTTTCATAGAGCTGTTTAGACACTCAAAGACACTTAGCAATGTAGCAAAAGATAAACATAACATTATAAATTAAAGTAGAAAAGCTGTTGAAAACTGTTGTGTGGATGTTCCGTTGTTTGTTTGGTCTCCATGGGATTTTACGTTGTAGATGAAGGAATTATAGAATCAATAAACGTTTTTTTTTTCTGTTTTTTTTTTTCTCAAGCAACGACTTAAATATACTTTGTACATGTCAGCTCGCTGCAAAGGGAAGAGCAAGAACAGACGTTGACTTGCTAATGAAGGAAAAAAATGACTTCCACCGTGTCTAAGGATAATGTTGTTTGGCTGCAAGGATGGTTACAGAACATCTCCTAATATTTTTGTTGCTTCTTTTTAATTAGAAACAACATAGAATATTTTCAAGTGCTGTCTTTACTTCACGCATCTTCAAATTATGAAACAGAACTTTGTCTTTAGCACATTTGAGGCACATTTTCAACACCATTTTGACTTAGAAAAGTGGCTTACAATCATAAACACTGTGCCCGATGTCTGCTCGATTTAACGGTGAAGCCACCCGCACTTGGTATCTGATGCCTGCTGATCCCTTCACAAACAACCATTTAAATGATGTTTTTCTTAGTGTCCTTGCATGCTGTATGGGATTTAGCAGAGTATTTTTTTTTTGCTCACCTCACAACAAACAACTAAAATGCTTATTCTGCAGCGTTCTGTGCGAGTGAGCTAAGCACACGGAGAGAGAACTGAAAAATACATGAGCTTAGACTTTTCCTAATAACTGCCTGCTGATTTCCAAACATCTCAGAAACTTAAATTACTGTGTCGCCGGGAACATTTCTGTCTCAATCCCTAGGTGCAGAATTTCCAGACTCATCAATTTGAAGAAATTTAAATAAAACTGTCCTTTATTAAGACAGTGGTAAGAACCCATTGCAGAAATGTAAGGCAAAAAAAGTAAATAACATGAGAAAAATATTGCAGTATTAGATGGGAAAATAGTCAAAATTGTACAAGAATAATGTTTTAATCACCCCCAAAAATAGTTTATTTTAATTATGATTGCATTTTACTCTATATTACGATACATAATATTTTGAGAATATTACACATTGATATGAAAAAGCTTCATAAAAACACAAAATGATACCTAAAGTGTTTTATTCCTTGAAATGATCCTGATTCTGACCCTGCATTGCATTTTAGTGGCACGATTTAATGGATTAGTATGTCAAAACACAGCGGACATATCGCTAACTAGGGACTTAAAGGAAAAGTAATGGATGAGAAGTTAAAAAAAAAAGCCATGACTTCATAAAACCACATACTTTGAACTGTACATTCCAGCCAGTTCACTTCAATATATATGCTTAGTTACTACTTTGAGTTCACCTGTAGGTCTGTGAGCAGATTACTGGTCTCTCGGACCCGGGCGCGCGTCGCATCCAGTTCTATCTTGAGCTTTTCCTGAGTCTCCTTCAGGCAGCTGATCTGTGTCTGAGCAGAGCTCAAATTCTGCTCGCCCTCCCTCACCAGCTCCTGGAGGTGGGACACCTGCAGAGACCAAACCCCCCAATAGGGTGAAACATCTTCACTGGAGAGGCGGGAGATGATGACGATTTAGGGATGTAAGTGGAGTTGGCCTGTGTGGTGTTACCTCTTGATTAGCCATGTTGAGTTTGGCTGAGAGCTCCTCTTTCAAGTTGTCCAGTTGCTGCTGAAGGCGGTCTCGCTGCTCCTCTAGTGAAAGGCGTTTTATCTCAAACTCCTGACTCATTTTCTGAAGATGAGAGGGAAGATTAAGGGCTCATTAGTTGTCCGTCCATGAAAACCCCGGATTTCTTAAAGGATCTTAAAACTTATGACTATTTTTATTTGGGACACATTATAAACACCAACATGTCTTCATCTTTCAAGTCAAGGATTCTCAAAGATCCACTAGAGACTTCCCTGTTGGGTTAGGAGACACAGACAGGGAGTTGCAACTCATAGCTAGAAAATGTAATGGAATATTTGTAATTACTTAGTTACAAATTATTAAAATAACTTGGATACATTTACTATATGTATGCTTTCTGTTACAGTCTTTGCTTTTGATTCTGATTTGACAATTCATAAGAAAATAGAATGTAAAATTTGAAAGATAGGACTTAAAATAGAAAAAGTTTTAAAAATTTGAATAAATGAGAAAAGAAATGTCTACAAATGTGGACGAAAATATGTAGATTAGCTGACTTAATCAATGATAAAAAAGTAACTTGAATTTTGAATGAACTGTCTTTCACATTGTCATGTTTAAATATGTCTTCCAATAACAATTCTACAATACTTATATTCTATTCATTTCAGGTGATTTACTGTTCATTTCTAAATCATTAACGCTGAATTATTATTTTTGTTTCTGTTCTTCTGATTGATAGGGTAAAAGACAGAGGATAGTTTTTCTGAATGTGTCCGCACTGACTACTAACATTTAAAATAAGTGACTAAATATACACTATATGTATATAGATAAGTTAAGATAAGATAATACTTTATTGATCCCCATAGGGTAAATTCGTTTGTCGCATAAAGAATATATACATACACAAACATATATATACACACATATACACATGTATCACCACACATGCCCATACACACATATACATACATACACATACCTACATTGGGTTATATATATATATATATTTATTAGAATAACTATATATAAGTAAGCACCAATGGCTTCATTGTTAGAGCAACCTATAACTAGTAAAAACCCTTCATAATGTGTTTGTATCAATTCTAAAGCAGCCTCAGAGCGGCACAGACCAGTGTCTCCTGGAGCCAGACTCAGGGGGCACAGGCCAGTGTCTCCCTGAGCCGATCCCAAGCCCGGATAAATGCAGAGGGTTGCGTCAGGAAGGGCATCCAGGATAAAACTTTTGCCAAAACCAAAAATGCAAATCAAACCTAAGAATTTCATACCGGATCGGTCGAGGCCCGGGTTAACAACGACCACCATTGGTGCCGATAACCTACAGGGTACCAGTGGAAATTGGGCTACTGTGGGTCAAAGAAGGAGATGAGGAAGGCTTGTTCAGAAGCAGAGAGAGAAGAAGAATGGCAGGAGTCTGGGACTGAGAGTAGGGACTTTGAATATTGGGACGATGACGGGAAAAGGTAGAGAGTTGGTTGGCATGATGCGGAGAAGGAAGGTGGATATACTGTGTGTCCAGGAGACCAGATGGAAAGGTAGTAAGCCTAGAAGCTTGGGAGCAGGTTTTAAGTTGTAAGTTTTGGTGGTTTTAAGTTGTGGTGGTACTGACAGGAAAAGAAATGGAATAGGAATTATCTTGAAAGAGGAGTTTGTCAGGAATGTTCTGGAGGCAAAAAGAATGTCAGATAGACTTATGAGCCTGAAACTACAAATTGAAGGTGTGATGGTCAATATTGTTAGTGGCAATGCCCCACAGGTAGGATGTGAGTTAGAGGAGAAAGAGAAGTTCTGGGATAAGTTAGATGAATTGATGCAGAATATCCACAGAAATGAGAGAGTGGTAATTGGGACAGATGTCAATGGACATGTTGGTGCAGTTAATAGAGGTGATGAAGAAGTGATGGGCAGGTTTGGTATCCAGGACAGGAACACAGAGGGACAGATGGTGGTAGACTTTGCAAAAAGGATGGAAATGGCTGTAGTAGATACTTTTTTCTAGAAAAGACAGGAACATAGGGTAACTTATAAGAGTGGAGGCAGGACCACGCAGGTAGACTACATATTGTATAGACGAGGTAATCTGAGAGAGAACGGTGACTGCAAAGTAGTGGTAGGTGAGAGTGTAGGCAGACAGCATAGGATGGTGGTCCGTAGGATGACTCTGGTGACAAGGAAGATCAACAGGACAAAGGCAGAGCAGAGGACAAAGTTGTGGAAGCTGAAAGGGCAGGAGTGTTGTATGGTTTTCAGGGAGGAAAGGGAGGTTTACAAAACAGTGGTGAGACCAGCGATGCTGTATGGTTTGGAGACAGTGGCACTGAACAAAAGACAGGAGGCAGAGCTGGAGGTCGCAGAGATGAAGATGTTGAGGTTCTCTTTGGGAGTGATGAGGATGGATAGGATCAGGAATGAGTCCATCAGGGGGACAGCACATGTTAGATGTTTTGGAGAGGTCAGAGCAGCCAGACTGAGATGGTCGGTCATGTACAGAGGAGAGACCGGGACTATATATTGGTAGATGGATGCTGGAATTGGAGATGCCAGCAGGAGGTCTAGAGGAAGCCTGAAGAGAAGATTTATGGATGTAGTGAGAGAGCATATGAATGTAGTTGGCATGAGAGATGAGGATACAGAGAATAGGGTTAGATGGAGAGGGTTGATTCGCTGTGGTGATCCCTGAAGGGAAAAGCCGAAAGGAAAAGGAGAAGAAGAAGATCAATTAGTGAGTCCAGTGAGTGAGTCCATACTGCTTCTGCACCATGGTACCATCTGTCCTGCAGGAGGGTCTTTAAGAGGCCGAGATAAATCCTATAAACATAGAGTTATGGCTTTTTGGGGGGGAAAGTGGATCTCAAGAGTGTGAAAGGACACATCAGTCATCATCTACACTTAAAAGGCCATCTCTATAAACCTTCAGTTCATGCCATCCTTTCCTATCTGGATTATATAAATCTCTTTTTTTTCTCTGTAGCATTCTCTTTGATGTCCACCCTCTCCATTGACACTGTATGATACACACAATACGCACTGCTGAATGAACTGACAGTTTTTGATTCCAGTTTGTTTTAACTGATATTATTTTTGTAAATTGAAATTTAAATCTTATTAATTAATTCAATTATATTTTTTACTCTTCTAGAAAAAATGGCGTGTCTAATCAATTCCTATGCATGCATATGTGCATACACACACACACATATAAGATAAGATAAGATAAGATAAGATAAGATAAGATAAGATAAGATAAGATAAGATAAGATAAGATAAGATAAGATAAGATAAGATAAGATAAGATAAGATAAGATAAGATAATACTTTATTGATCCCCATTGGGGAAATTCAGGTGTTGCAGCAGCAACATTAGAGAAAAAAACAGGAAAGATAAATACACACATATGACAGTGCAAACACATATGAATATGCACATAAGTCACCATACATTCCACACACATGTATACATACACACACATATACATATATACATATATATACATGTATACATACACACACACACACACATATACATATATATATGTATATATATATATTCCATTTCTCAAATGCAGACTACATTAACATTGGTTACTGTATAACTTGCTTTTATCCTTCTCTATCTCCTATGAAAGATCCAAAGGTTCTGTCTTAGAAATTCTTTCACTCTCTTGCTTCATTCCTATGTGACATGTTGAAAATACAAAGCAGTCTTTATATTATCTCATCCACAAGGGAGCCGTATGAATATGCTTTCTTAACCCAATTACCGGTACCTTTTATCGTCTTGCTTCCAATTCTGAGGATTAAACTTCCTTTTTATTCACCCATGGAAATTAAAGTGCTTAAATCCCGATCAACCAATTCTAAGTACTGAAACATAGACATCAAAATCCTCATAAAATTTAATTATAGATTAAATATAAAACTGTTCAAAATCAGAGTGAAATTGTTTCAATGTCGCTTCTTTCAGAGAACTTCAGATTTTTCTGCACTGTTGAATAAAAGAGGGAGAAAGCTGCTGAGTGTAGAGCAGGTAGTATTAACTTTCCACTGTCCTCATTTAAACGATCCATGCCACGGACCATGACTGATTAGAATTATATCTGCTCAAAAGTCTGATCAATACTGTAATTTTTGAGCCTAGATTGAGATTTGGATGAAAAAACACTTCCCAAGATATGATATTGATATTTGAGCTGCATTCAAGTAGTCTGAGTTTTTTTCCAGCACATGGTATTGTTGCATAGCCCTTGACAAACAGCTGCGAGGTACATCAGTCAAATGAAAGAAAAACTTAGAATTAAAATAGAAAATATGTGAAAGTATTTATCGAACTCAATCTTTTAATTTAACATCAGACCCCTGGAACTGGACAATATCAAAATTGATTAAAATGTGGCTGTAAACATTTCATTGGATGTTAACAGCATCTGTTACCAATGTTGTAATTCAAATGGCCGGTGTTAGATTCAGGAGATAACATATACCCGATGCAATATTAACACATAAACAATGTAGGTGTCAGCTGATATTGATAGATCTGTGACAGGCTGTTAATGGTCATTCAAAACATTTGACCAATTTACTACTCAGGCAGTCACATTGCCTGCTATGATTGACTTGAGGTGAAGTGACTCAAACAGTGAGTGAATTGATATGCCTGATATGCCAGAGGAGTGATGGCTAGCAGGCGGCGGCGGCAGGGGGGGGCTTCTTGCAGCAATATCATCCACCATTAAAAAGACTGGTGAATTATGAATTCAGAGAGCACAGGCGAATTTGTAGAATAATTTGAACACCTCGGCAAAGAAACATGTTCATATCTGGATGACAGATGGGAAAATAAAAAGGAAATCTATTGGGCCAAAATGACTAGTACACTCTCCTCCCTACATCTCCATCCTCCATCCCCGCTTTGTCTCAGTACCACTTAATTAATCTGAGGATGATGGGGTGCGGCATGGCTCTGGCGCACACAACATTTTCTTTCTCCGTCAACCCCTGGACACCCCCTGCTCCCCCACAGTCTGCTATCATTTCTCGCCATCACTCTCTTTCTTTCAGGGAATCCATCAACACACCCACATCGCTCTCACTCTGCTCGGAGGTAGGATTTACTGTCGATGAAAATCAACCAATTAGTGGCCGCCTTCAAACGGCATTGGAAGTATGAGCTCATGAGAGAGAAAAAAAAAAAAAGAGTGGTAGGTGGGTAGGAGGGGAGATGTTATGAAAGTAGAACTTTGAGAAGAGCCATAAATGGACCATCTTTTTTTAAAATATATAATTTGAAAATATATATCACATAATTACTCCAGCAGCTCAAAATATATTGCTGCGTCTTAATGCTCATAAGGCAATTTCTTCTCTGAGTGCAGGTGCAACCATGTAAGCATGAATAAATGAAGTGCACTGTGATGTAATGTATCAGATAATCTACTGTGCCTGTGTCCACCGATGTGATGCAAAATATTATGGCTGTTCTTTCATCATGCAGGACCCACTATCTGTCATCAAAATAAAAATGGTCACTCTCATATTCTCACTGGCCTTTTGACAAATGAACGAGCAGCTGCAAACATGTGCACATTAGGCTGCTCTCCCAACTCACTCAGCCACTTCGACTATCTTTTCTTCCACATTTTGTCTTGCAGAAGGATAAACATGATAATAGACTAAGGCTGCCAAAATTCAGTTAGGCATCCCCCGCAATAAACCATTTGACGCTGTTAAAGTCACCCTACCGGGACTGCTAAGTGAATTGCGGTAAATTAATTTGACCTGTGTAATCTGCTCGTTTGTGTCGCTCTGTTCTTCAACAAGGACATTTGTATTCACTTCACACAGCCCCTTTGAACTCAAGAGAGTGAGAGGAGAGGGGATGGGGTTGGGGAAAAAAAAGGGAAAGAGGTGGATAAAAGAAAAAGAGCAGATGACAGGAGGGGAATATGGGGAGAGAGGGCTGTTGTTTTCACGTCTTCGTCTTAAAGCTGACCTAATTAAAAGTGTGCAGTCAGTTGAGGGAGCTGTTCATTTCTTAGAGATGCATTTATCTTTAGTGACTGGGGCCATTTTCTCTGCAGACACAGTTAATTGTTGATGTTTCTGCACCACAATGATACAAGAACCCTGAGAGCAACCCTCTGCCAATCCAGAGCTGTGTATGTCATCATTAGTGTAAAAATGTGAAAAGCGGTGAGTGCCCTTATGGCCATCACCTCGTGTAATAGCTGTGAATAAGGATAATATTCTACATTTTCAATAAGGAGTAAACAAATAGCCTGTCTGTTGCTGCGACATGCACGCTTTGAGTGGGGGAAGCCGGGGCAAAAACATCACAGTAAAAGTGTTTGAACTTTTGTGACAGCTGGTGTGATTCTCTGTGTCGCGTAAAGCAGCAATTTAAAGTGAGATGCAATCACTCGACCAAGTTCGCTGTTTCATTTGCAGACGATCTATTATTTCTGCAGCCCTGCTTCCTTTGTCAGTGCAGCCTGGGAAAACAGGCGTCTTGATGTCTTGGCATTGTCAAAATGGTGCACTACCAGGGTCCTGGGATTATCTTAACCTTGTCTTGACAGTGTCCTCCACTGAATTCAAATACCACCAATGCACATAGAAAGCAGGATGAATTATTCATATCGTCAAAACAATCTCGCTAATTTTATCTGGCATGACAGTTTCCAATGACATCAGCGCTTCCTCTTACATAGCCATGAAAGCTCGGTCCCACACTTGAAAGGAAGATCTCGCATAGTCACACAGAACCAACGTAATGTCATACAGGGAATGGTTAAATGACACAATGTGAACAGGACGACTCGCCCGGCACCATTTCACCCAGAGAGTTGGCAGCCATGGGTCTCCTTCAGCAACAAATAGAAGTTATTATCATTCTCTCTGTTCCCGATTATTTATTCATGCTACAAGAAAATGTCACAGCGTGAGTATGCGCTATTCGAGGAGTGAGGATTTTTCTATTGCTTAAAATTGCGGCGATGGAACAGCAGCAACATGTGAAGGTGATGCCAGCTACCAGACAACATGCTTCATGCATTTTAGGGTTTGGGATTAACGACAAAAAACATTTATGTAACGGGTTGTTACTGACTTCTTGATGATTCCTCATCAAGATCCTAAGGTAAATTTGACCTTAGTATATGCATATGTATTTTTATATAATGATCGGTTAAAAGACAGTTCTTAATGGGAGCTATAAAAGTTAAAATATTCCAATCTCCAATCAATTCTTACCATAAAAAAATTGGGCGCAAATCAAAACATATAATAAGTGGATATTATTATCTATTAACCTTCCTATATATAGTACTACTTTTTCGCTATAAGCTACAAATATTGATGATTGATGTAATGCCTTTATGTGCAATTAAAGCCATTGGTCTGATCAACCGTTTTCACAAGCAGTTATGTCTCTTTAAGTTATATATCATCACCTTCTCAAAATTGAGGAGTGAATTTGACCTTGAGGCCACTAAACTCATAATTGCGCATTAGATTTAGCTAGTTTCATATTTTCCCCAGCCTAGGCTAATTTTTCACAAAAAAAAAACAACAAAAACAAACACCATTAATTCCTGTGCCTTGCACAAAAAGCACTACAGTGGACAGATGCAGGGGGAAGTTGAGCATGTCTTCTCTGTGGATAACTGGTGTGATGCCATAAATCTTGCAAAATTGATTTCCCATTTATAGTATATTCATATCTATATGAATATAAACATATAATTAAGTAGCTATATTTCAACAGTGACAGTAATCTAATTTAACATTCTGAAGCCTACAGTTCAGACTCATATCCAATGATGTTTAGTAACTACAGTAACTGTTGGTCTCAGCTGAGGAAACAGGGTATCACAGTACCACAGCTTATTTATGGTTTTAATTTTTTGTTTTGTGCAAAAGCGTTGATAAACATCCCTTAATTATTCATGTTTTTAATTTTCATTTTTTATTTTGCTGGATTTTACGTTTCAATTCATTTTATAGGAATCATTCAGATGTTTAATTTCTTCTTTCATAGTCGAACTCATGAAACAGAGGCAGAAACCACAGAGCTCACCATCATGAGGAGTTTCTTCTCTTCCTCCTTCTCTTGCTGAGCTTCCTCTCTCATGGCCTGGTGCTTCTCTTCCATTTCCTCCAGTGCCCGGACCTGCGCCTCCTTGAAGCAATGCGTCTCCTCCTCATAGTGCGACCTCAGCCTCGAGAGCTCCTTCTCGTACCCCTGATGCTCCTCACGCAGTGACTGAGGAGAAGACAAGCTGTTAGCTGTATCTTAGTTAGCTGGCACCCTGTCAGGCCTCGATATGTTTAATGAATTAATTATTTCCCTCATTCATCCATTATCTATACCGCTTATCCTGCTTTTGATCTGCAGTGGGGCTGCAGCCAATCCCAGCTGTCAGTGGGCGTGAGGCGGGGTTCACACTGGACCATCACTGGCCAATCACAGGGCCACATGTAGAGACATACAACCATTCACTCTGTCACTTAATTGCCTGGGTGATTTAGAGTCATCAATCTAAGGACTGTATGTTTTTGGATTGCGGGAGGAAACCAAAAAACCAGGAGAAATCTCACGCTGATTGAACCTCAAACCTCAAACCAAACCTTCCCGAACAGTTTAACTACCTGTTCCAGTTTGAGCACTTGCTGTTTGTGCTTCTCGCTGGCTGCCTGGTTCTGGTTGAGCAGAGCCTCCCTCTCCTCCTCCAGCCGGCCGATCTTCTCCTTCAGCCGACTTTGCTCTTGGTCCAGGTTCCTAATGGTGGCTTCGTGGGACATCTGGGTGGCCTGCAAAGAGCCGATCTGACCTAGAAGAGTTAAATACAACTCAAAGCCGTTCCACAGGCATGCATATTAAGTTGTGTTGGGTTTCAAATCATAATCAAAGAGGACCTTCACCTTGGGCACACCTTTGAAACGGTTGTCTTTTTGGTGAGGCAATGGTTTCATGTAACTGCCAGAGGTATGAATTTAATTCTACTCTCTGCAGGATTTTGAAAAATGAGAGGTGCAGGGGCGGGAGATTGGCAGTGTGTGCGGGGGGATACAATTTGTCATCCCCAAGCCAGTGAAAAATAACAGCAACAGAATCCCAAACCTACAGCTTATTTATTACTCCGACAGAAAAGGATAGGCCTCGAAGCATCAACAACAGGAGAAAATTATCCATCGATACGATTGCAGGACTGCTGTGGTGAGACTGTCATATTTGTTTGCGTGAAAGATCAACATGTGAAATGAATGGTGGCAAAAAAGAAACTCTGCTTTTAGCATTACCAATTAAGGGGGTTTTCGACTAGTCTTGCCATTGAGTGCAAGTTTTTTGGTGGGTTTATTTTTTTTTTTTGTTACAATTCCTGCTTTATTTTTGAATCTCATTAATTCTGATTATCTTAATTATTAACTTTCATTGATTTTTGTTCATGAATTTTGGTACAACCCTCCCTGAATTTGGCTGCTGTTTTACTGTTCAGTAATTTTGTATGTATGTGTCATTTCTGTGAAACTTATTCGCCATGTTACATTGATTAAAACTGAGTTAATGCATACACCTACATATGCTTGATGCCTATTAACATCCATTTATTGTTTTTTTCCTTCACAATGTCTCTTGGTCATAGCTGTTTTGTGAATAATTTGAAGCTAACTATCTGTTTAAAAAAAAAAAAAATTCTGTTGCATCTGCTCAACGACCCACTGTGCTCTCTTGAAGAGGACAATCTCTTCAAGTGTGGAGGACCACGGCATACTGAGCTGAATTAATTTCCAGCCATTGATGCACCAGGAACACATAACTCAAGTGTGCGTTAAGTTCAACACATAACGTTTCTCAATTAAAATCTGTTTGAAAATGAGTTTTTTGCAAGCACTGTGCACAGTGGCGATGCTATGGATAACAAGCCTGACAATTTGAGACTCCAGTTTCAGAATTGTTCTTAGGGACTGGATCACTGGTGAGCAGCTTCAAATATTTGAAATAAACCCTTTTGCAAAGACCCAGGAGATGATTTATCAAGCACTCAATTAAAAAATTCCAGCTTGTGAGATTGTTTACTGTAACGGCGAGCACATTTGGTCTGTGTATATTCTGCAGGTTATCAACGGAGAATCATTGGTTCAGTGACGACTTTTAAATGCAGATTTAGCGTGTTTTTGATGATTCCAATGGAAATCAATGCAAAATAAGATCGAAGCCGACTTTGAAGTGAGTTGTTATGAAACATACTGCAAAAATAATAGGAACATCACGACAGGACTTTTAAACAAACTGAAGAAATAAATGGTGGTTTACGAAATTATTCATACTCATTTTGAACTTCCTCTCTGGCTGGGGCCAATCCCAACTGATACTGGACCAGAAGCAAAGGCACAAAGGCATCACAACCGTATGGGTAGTCATATGTGTTAATTGGTGTGGTTTTATGCGACAAATAAATTGCACAATGGGTAAATTGAGCATATTTGAGAAGGTAGTAGTCAATCATTTTCCCTCTTAAATGTTTATAAATCCAATAAAGTAGCAGGAGACAGAAGTTAGCGACTCGTCTTACTGGCTTTGTGCAGGATTTCAGTCGCCTGCTGCTGGACTCGTTCCCGGCTGCCCTCCAGCTCATATTCTGTGTCCTTCAGCTGCATCACCCAAATCTCTCCATCCTGAATGGCCTCTTCTAACTGCTTGTGCAGGTTCTGTGGCACGCAAAAAAAAAAAAAAGCATTACACAACAGCAATCCAAAATGTTAAATCCACCCATGCAGCATGTCTCCCACACAAAACTTTCTATCAATTCCACAGATTTGCCTGCAGCACCGTCAGTGCACACTACATTACATTGCTACCACTCTTTGAGATTCCTGGAAACATTTTTCACCCTGGGGATTTCACTTTTATCTTTGTTGGTTCTTTTTTCAGACAATTTAGCTCACTTTGCAAAAGTTGGAAAGACTCAATATTGTCGTTTAAAAAAAACAAGAATGAATTGTACACTTTTCATGCACTTTTGAGCAAATCAGTGTTAGTGACAGTTGGTAAATTATATGTTAAGCGTTCTGTATTTGGTTCTCTAAGAGACAGATTACATCCACAAGTTCATTCACAAACACACCTTGATTGTTCCCTCTGCGTTGACCAGTGAAGTTTGCAGTCTGTTGGTCTTGTCCCGGTTCTCGCGGGCCTCCTCCTGGGCTTTTTGAAGCTCGCTCCTCAGTTTGGAGAGCGAGCGTTGCAATGCCGATTCCTGAGCCTGGAACTCCTTACGAAGCTCAACCTAAGACAAGAGCAAAGAGTGACCGATGTGATTTCCGTCTTAAATTCCGATACCAGGAATTTAAGGTTAATACACCCTCAGACCCCAATGAAGTGTTCGATGACAACACAACACTTCCTGTTTTTCTGGTCACTGACCTGGCGAAACCGGACGGGGACGTATAAATGTATGCAGACCTCTGTCTTACAGACCTCAGTGATTGGTGTTGCCCAAATTCAGTCATCTTAGCTGTTAAGCCTTACATATGCACACCGGCAGGGGTATACTTTTAAAAGAAATTTCAAACAATGGCAAAAGGTATTCGCTCACCCATCCAAATAATCAGAATCAGGTGTTCCAATCACTTCCATGGCCACAAGTGTATAATATCAAGCACCTAGGCATGCAGACTGATTTTACTAACATTTGTGAAAGACTGGGTCGCTCTCAGGAGCACAGTGAATTCCGGTGTGGAACTGTAATAGGATGCTACCTGTGCAACAAACCCAGGCGTGAAATTTCTTCGCTCCTAAACATTCCACAGTCAACTGTCAGCTGCATTATAAGAACATAGAAGTGTTAGGGAATGACAGCAACTCAGCAACGAAGTGGTAAGCCACGGAAACTGACGGAGAGGGGTCAGCGGATGCTGAGGTGCATTGTGCGAAGAGGTCGCCAACGATCTGCAGAGTCAGAAAGCTTCATAGAATGGTTTTCCATGGTCGAGCAGCTGCATCCAAGCCCCACATCACCAAGTGCAATGCAAAGTGTCGCATGAAGTGGTGTTAAGCACGCCGCCACTGGACTCAAGAGCAGTGGAGACACATTCTCTGGAGTGATGAATCGCGCTTCTCCATCTGGCAATCTGATGGACGGGTCTGGGTTTGGCGGGTGCCAGAAGAACGGTGCTTGTCTGACTGCATTGTGCCAAGTGTGAAGTTTGGTGGAGGGGGGATTTGGTCTGTATTTCAGGAGCTGGGCTTGGCCCCTTTGTTCCAGTGAAAAGACCTCTGAAAGCTTAAGCATACCAAGACATTTTGGACAATTTCATGCTCCCAACTTTGTGGGAAAAGTTTGGAGCTGGGGCCTTCCTTTTCCAACATGACTCCATCAGTGCACAAAGCAAGGTCTATAAAGACATAGATAACAGAGTCTGGTGTGGAAGAACTTGACTGGCCTGCGCAGAGTCCAGACCGAAACCCGATAGAACACTTTTGGGATGAATTAGAGTGGAGACTGAGAGCCAGGCCTTCTCGTCCAACATCAGTGCGTGACCTCACAAATGCGCTTCTGGAGGAATGATCAAATATTCCCATCAACACACTCCTGAGCCTTGTGGACAGCCCTCCCAGAAGAGTTGAAACTTTTCGAGCTGCAAAGGGTGGACCAATGTCATATTGAACCCTATGGATTAGGAATGGGATGTCACTTAAGTACATATGCGAGTCAAGGCAGGTGAGCAAATACTTTTGGCCATATAGCGTATGAGGTATCCCATGTCTACATTATGTCCGTAAGTCCCAACAAATCTTAATAATATCACACCGTTCTTGCTCAATAGGCCAGCAGCGGTAAATATTTAGCTTTGTAATTTTGTTTTCTTCCCAGAAAACTACAACTGCATACGTCATATTCCGTGTTTCTCATTACATTTCTTTGTGTTGATAAGAACAATTTCAATTTCTGCATTTTGTTATAAGATCAATACTGAAATTGCTCCTAATAGCCGCTCTCGGATACAGGTGGATACCTCATCACAGAAATCATGGTGGAGGATATAAAAAAAAAAAAAAGAGGGTGACATCAACGGAAGAACCGATGACTGTTACCTATTGCTGGTCACTCAGTCAGTGAGGAAGTCATGCATGGGACTGATAGCGTTCAGTACAGGGAGGGTTAATAATATTGAATTAGAAAAGAGTGTCTATGATGTAGTTTGTTTTGGGGGGGTTTACCTCAGTCCTTTTCCAAGCCAGCAGGTTCTCAGTGGTGAGCTGGTGTGTTCTGGTCATGGCCTCCAATTCCCTCTCGTAATACTCCTGAGCTTTGGCCAGCTTCGCCTCATACTCTTCCACCAGGCGGACCTTATCCTTTGTCAGCTCCTCTACCCTCTCCATCAGTGCCTCCACCTACATACGGAGCCATGAGAAGATATGGCAGATCTTTGTTTCTGTCCTTTGATTCAGAGCCACACTGTCTGAAACACCCTGAAAGATGCCAGCGTTTGATTCAGAACTTTTGGAATCAACATAATCACAGATTTCCTCCCTTTTTTTTAGTTTTTAATGTTTTTGTATAATCTGTTATTTTGGAAATAGTTGAAAGGAGAGAAAAATATGAGAATAAATGAAGGGGATGACATGCAGCAAACGTCTAGCATCGGGTTATGGCCATGGCAGGTTTGTGTCACACTCGCAAGCCAACTGCAACTTCAACAAGAGCCATTTTTTTTCCATTTTCATGCCAAAAAATTAACACCAATTTGCCACCATAACAACAACTAGCCAGTGAGATAACGTGCGGTATGAACTCCCGTCAAAAGCCAAAATAGTATGCTGCGCCTCCCAGAAGACTATCTTCCTTCCTCTGTCAATCTTGGCCCACCTCTTGTCTATGGAGCTCGGCCAATTTCTCCTGGTCTTCAGTGGTGGTGGCACTCTGGTTCTGTTGGTTGTTGAGGAGTTCCTCCACCTCCTGGCGGTGGGTGGACCTCAGCTCCTCCAGTGCTCGCCGTTTATCCGCCTCAAATTGGGCCTGAGCCTGGCTGAACGCCCGGAGCTTCTCCTCAAAATCCCGACGCATCTCCTCCACCTAGTGAAACCACGGGAAATATTCTATTCTGTTGGAATCATTCATGTGTGATTGCCAAACCAGTCTCTGTCCGTGCCAAGCCGAACACTCAGAGCATCTATTTAAAAAGGGCAGCATAATTAATTCTATTATATTTTCAGCATCCTCGGTTAAAATTTTCTCTCTGTGCCAGTTTGGCCAATACAAATGCTCATAGCTTCTCAAAAACCACCACTTGTTGAAATGTCAACGGCACAAAAACTCAACACATCAAAGTATTGGACGAACATGAGGTTTCAAACAATATAAAAAAAATGCAATATGGGATGTGACGTCATGTGATGCCTGCTAGCAGAGAAAAGCCTCCCTTTGATCAGGCAGTAACTTGACAGTCTGTGAGCAGTGGCAAAGAGGAAGACAAGGGGGGAGGAGGGGAACCGTGGCTGACAGACCAATCCCGATAAAAATGAACTGATGATGAACCGAGCTGATTCAGCCGCCAGCTCATCACATCTCCATATACTTCAAGTGTGGTGTGTATGATACAGTGTAAAATGAAGTGATACATGATGTGACATGATATGTGGATTCATGTTAATTTGAATTACATCTTTTTTTTCTATTCTTAATTTTCCATGTGTTCATTTAAGGTGTGCCTCCAACACTTGATGGATTGCCCTCACAGTGAATACCAGCCTGAAATTATCAAATCACTTCCTGTACTGGGTGTATAATTGATCCCCCAACATTTCAGTGACTTTATCTCCCCTTCAAATGTGTGTGAGCCTGCATCATTCAATGCAACAGAGAAATACAGGGATTAGAGACAGCAAACACTGGTCAGTATTCTTCCAAGGGCTGAAAGGCTCATGCAGCCACGGACAAAGCTATTCAAGTGGGTCCCCAGCTCCTGACTGATTCAATCAAGTCTGATTGTTGAAGTCAAAATTACAGGCAACAGAGTAGAACAGAGAAATTCAGCAGGGTAAATGTTTCATTTAAATATGCCTTACCACGCAGTTCTTAATTATAGCCAGTGTTCTAGTTGTCAAGACCAGCATTAAAACTTCATCTCCTTGAGATTGAGAGATGAGATTATTTCACAACTTGAGCTGGACCTATTGAGCTGCAGCACTTTATGATGGCTGACAGAAGTCCTACTTCTATGTAACCTTGAAGATTTGAACTTGGACTAGGGGAGCAGCCTTATCGGGGCTTGAATCATTGTCTTCTTTTGTAACTTGCAACTGGCAACCCAAGGCTCTACTTGGATTCCTATCTAGAAAATCCAATACCATGATCGATAGACTCTCCATTGATATGATGGCTTGTGCTTGGTATCGAAGCTACCACGGTAAGATGTTGCTAAATGTGATCCGTTTGTCTTAACATTAGTAAGGCGACAGCAATTCTAAGTGAGAAATCATCAAGCAGGTGGAAAAACAAGAGGAATGCCAATTATCACTGTTATGCAGGTGTTGTTCATGACTTAGCAGCAGAATTGCGTCAGTAAAAGGAAATATTTAATCATGCGTTGTGTGAATTTTTACAGGTATGTGTCTATGTGTGTGAAGTCGTACCTCTCTGCTCATGGAAACCACTCTCTGCGTGTGCTGGGCTTCGGTGCAGAGCTGGGAATCTTCCATTCTCTGTCTGTACATCTCAAACTCTGCTAAAGCCTGGGACAATCAAAGCATTACAAACCAAATTACATTATTTTACATCATGCCGCTGCTGCGACACCCACATGCATGCGTGTGTGAGTGTGTGCACACTGAGGCAACATCCTGGCATCACTACTGGTGTCTCATTTTGCTTTCATACACAATGGAAATACATTTCCTTATACTACAAATATCAAAGGACTTGATAAGGTGTCAACAGCATGACAAATAAAATGTAGAAAAAAAAAATTAAGATAAATCCACATCTAAGAAGCTTTAGTCAAGAAGAAGGCAGAGTGACACAAAACATAAAAATGTCCTGGTATTTCCCAGCAGTAGTGAGTGACCTGTCTCTTCATGTGTTCATGGAGTTCAACAGATTCCTCCAGGCTGGCCAGCCGCCGCCTCAGGTCAGCCTCGTCCGCCATTTTACTTTTGTACTGCATGATCTTGTCTCTGGTTTCTGTCACAATGTGTTGTACCTGAACAGACAGACAATAAAAATACTGCAGAGATACTATTTAAATCATAGTTCAGTCTTATAAATTGCAGTATAAGGTAAAGTCCACGCATGTTTGGCTGCATCACAAAAAGTCGGGATGTAACGTTGCAATAGTTTTAATCTGGCAGTGTGGTTGAAAACATTTAGTTAAAAATGGAAATTAGGAAACAAATGAAATAAAGAACAACGTGGCAGCCAAGAAATGATCCCTGGCAAAGCTCAAGGGGTTCCATTTTGAAAACCTAATACTTGGGAGCAGCACTATCTGATGTGCAATAAGCTTCATACAGATTTTGCCCTCACACAAACGACACCTGCAGTTAAGACTTGATAGTTTCCAAATTAGAGTCAGACTTCAACAGCTGTGAAATCAAACAAGAAAAGTGCAAAATATTGAGGTGGCAAAAATATGGAACACAGGCCATGACAACTCTGTGGGTGTGTTTTTCGCTGGTAACAATAATGACTAATCATACTGAATCCTTTTATCTGCCTGGAGAGCTGTGCTCTCACTGCAACGCTGAGCGTCTTGTCATGGAAAAAACATCATATCTGTGTGAAATGAAAAGGTCAAATGATGTGCTGTGAGCTATATCACAATTACCTGGCAGTGGTTGACAAAGAAAAAGAAAAAAGCAACTATTCTTTTCCCAACTTTAGACTCATCAAATCATATATAGCTCGGATAAAAAATAATGAAACCACGATCTATCACAATCACGCCTTAAGTATGGACAGCTTAGAGTTCTTTATCGGGTCAGTGCATGATTTCAGGGCACCGGAGAAAACACAAACTCCAATCTGTTTGGCCACGTCAGGCATTACGTATGATCCAGGAACCTTCAAGCAGTGACATGATATCGTCTTAAAACAGCAAGTCCACCTGGCCGTAATATTCTATTAGCTTTAAGCGTGTGAGAATTCCAGGAGTGGAAAATGGCTTGTATGACATTAAGAGCTGCTAATGCTCTGAGACCCGCAGCTGCAAGTGAAGCCTCCTCTCCGCTAAGACTCAAATGGTACCATTTCAGTATGAAATAATGATAAAAATGATTCAGCTTCAAATAATGCCCTTATTCAATGCTTCAAATAAATGCTTATATTGTTAGTATATAGTTATTTTGGCTTATTAGTAGCCAGGCTCACATTAAAACCATTGAGTAATTACCGGTAATTAATAATTCAATACATGGCAACATGCATTTTTTCTTTTTTTTTTAACCCACAATTATCTACATAGTTAGTTAGTTGTTCAGCCTTCTTCCTTTCCTTTCTGCAGTTGCATCCAGGGGTCGCAGCAGTGAAACCACCTGGTTCAATCTAGCCCTATTGTGTGCATCTTTAGTTGATGTTTTAGACTCTATCCGCTATCCAAGGCGTCCCGCAGTTGAAAATAGCCTCAGCAACAAGCAGAAATCACTGGCTGGCCAGTCAGTATTTGTGTCAGAGAACACAGTTGTTCTAACAAAAACAGACTCAGCAATATGGTTTGAGATCAAAACACCGGGCTTCATCTATTATACATGACCTGAAAAGTCTACAAAGCTGATTCCAGACTTTTGTTAGTCTGAAGGTATGGCAGAAGCTATTGTACGCCACGGTCTGTTTGGGGAAAACAACCAGCTCCATAGATCAGGTGTGGGCTTTCTCATCAGATTCAGTTCTGATATTTCTTGGTTTTATGTGCTTTTAGGGGTGGCATGGTGCAGGGGGGCAAGAGCGGTCATCCTTGGAACCGAACATTCGGTTCCTGGTTCCTCCTAGCCTGTCGAAGAGTTGTTGAGCAAGACACTGAACCCCTAACTGCTCCCCTCGCACTGCTCCTTAGCTGCCTTCTGCTCAAGGTGTGACCATGATGGGTTAAATGCAGGGGTCAAAATTTTGCTCATGTTGTTCTCTATGTATAACTTAATGTGACAAAGGCATTTCTTTTTCTTCTTTCACGCATCAGCTGTCAAATTAAAGGCCAGTCCATTTCGGGCGAAGGTTTGGCATAATTTATTTCTCTGTAACCTTTATGCCACCTGGCAACTACTGGTAAGTACTGGTTCAGTTCTGGGTATCATGTTTTCATATCTCATTAGGTTAAGGTACAAACATACAAACAAAGTTGTATTTTTTCTTATTTGCATCTATTGAGAGGCACATTGCTGGTTCTAGAAACTCTAAAATTGTTGTCTGTGGATCATTAGTAACCTGCAATTGATATTTTCTGTGGTCCAATGGGCAGCTAGGATGTTAATATCATACCTTGGTGGCATCTTTACCATAATCGAAATGAAGTATGAAAACAAAAAAGGTACAGCACCATGATTAAAAGCTTTGACAGGGAAATTGCTGTGTGGCGGTGGATAACTGACAGGCCCTGTCCCTGAAATACTCCCTCATTTCCCTCAAATATCTTGGCTGTTATTAATGAAAGTGCTCTGACAAGTCAATTGCATTAGATGATGATGACTGACAAAGTGACCCGATGGGAGCAGTGTGTCCGTAGTACCTCGTCCTCGTGGGCGTCTTTCAGCGACTCGATTTCTTCTTCATGCTCGTCGTTCTTGGTGTTGAGAGCGTAAATTACCTGGTGAGGAGAGAGGAGTTTAAAATGTTGAAAATGCAGATTGAAGAGTACTTTTTATTAATGGATTCAGTTATCAGATGACTTCTCCAGCAGTGAAGAGTGGAGCTCAATTCTGCATTCAGAATGTTGAAAAGCTGATTGAAGGCAGTCTCCTCCAATAGAGTTTAAAAAAAAATTGTAGTTGCTGTAAAATAAATCCTCCTCCCTTTTTCTGGCCTTTTTATGGATAGCTAGGTGTTTTACAATGCATTATGCACAACATGCAGGACCCATTCAATAACATTTTGACAAATGAGTTCATAAGACCATTATAACAAGAAAAGAATGTGGCATTTCAATGAAAAGCTTAATAGGACTACTGCCATTCACCAGAATCCTTCCCTTCGTCGCATTGCCGCTCATACCTCCTTGCACTTTCTGACTTCTCACATCTCCGAGCAATAAATTACCCTCAAATTTAAAATGGTTCCAGGATAGCCGCTGTGCCTGCCCACACACACAAGCCTAAGTGAATAACATCTTGTCAGTCATGCTTCCTCTCTTCCAGAAATATAAGCAGGTTTTATCAGTGCTGGGGGACAATTATATGCAGTTTCTATAAATGCGGGAGCTTCAAAAAAAAAAAAAAAAGGAAAGAAAAAAAATACAACATTAAGCTTCAGCAAATGGAGTCCAAAGGCCGATATCCAGTCATGGTCAGGGAAATTACAGGCCTGCTGGAACTGGCAAATCCACATTTTTGCTCAATCCACAGGTAAAATGAAAAGTTTACATGTAAGTATATGCAATGGATGTATTTTATCCTCCATAAAGATATATTTCGCAGTCACGCCCTTTTCTATGTATTGAAGGCTCTACTGAGCTTGACTCTGTAGCGTCCTAGCCGGCACTTCCAGAATTGAATACATCTATAGCCCAACTCAGCGGTTAGTTTTGTTAGGAGCTTTTTTTCTTTGTAGATTTTCATTTGAAATAGTCGCCAGTTCTAAAATAGGTCATCAGTGTTTACAAACT
Organism: Fistularia tabacaria; assembly: GCA_901007705.1. Taxonomy (NCBI): domain Eukaryota; kingdom Metazoa; phylum Chordata; class Actinopteri; order Syngnathiformes; family Fistulariidae; genus Fistularia; species Fistularia tabacaria. The sequence goes on along the minus strand of CAAKHD010013748.1, from coordinate 430,127 downwards.
TTGTAGGGAAGCTGAGAGGCCAGACTCTTTGGGCTCCAGCTATTGACTTGTTTTCATAATCAAGCATTTTACTTATTTTTCCATCCATAAAATAAATGGATAAATAAAGAAATGTTCCCAGAAATCACCACCATACAGGTTCCATCGTGGATCTGTTTAATATAAAATTATGATAGTAGATAGATGCATTTATCTCTCTGTTTTTTTTTGACAATTTTTGAACTGATTTGAAAGCTAGCGATCATACTTGGCAACATAATTTTGAATTAAACGTTCTTCTTTTGATGGCCAGTTTGAATTCAATTGGAATTCATAATGGTCTTTAGTTGGAAGACACCAGTCTTATGGGAAAGAACAATAAAAAGAAAGCACGATGTCTCCAAGTGAACAATGGCAATCTTAAAATTTACTAAAATAATAATAATTCTAATCAGGGCCAGCAAATTACGGTGTCAATGACTTTATCATATAACGGGGGCACTCCAAGGGGTTGTAAAATTTCTGATAGCTCTGAAAACTATTCCCACATATTTAAATGTCTGTAAATACACATTAACATGAATACAACATATTGGAGACAATGCATTAATGGAGGTACACAATGTTATCTAATTATCATGCAGTTGACAGACAAAGTTAAAATAAGCATTGGCTATCAGTCGGAAAGGTATGTTCCTAAATGGTAGTTGCTCGGCCACCTTACTCACTGCACCTGCACACGTTTAAAATAAAAATATGATTATGTGAACCTCTGTATGATTTGAATAGTTTATTATTGAATGCACAATAACAAGGTATGTTTTATGCATGCTACTAGGCCCAATTTAATAAGATTTACAGTTTTATAGTTTATACTGTACATCTATACCTGCTCTATCTCTCTATCAGTTTGGGGTCATTGGCCTATAACATGTTGAAGACCCCCTGGTATACACAAAATAAAAGGGTTTTCTGCGAGGACAATATCTGACTGACATTTGGGTATGCCTTTTAAACCAAACAGTATGCTTTTTCAAATCTGTTTTTGTTTAATTTGGCTTAATTTTCTGAAGTGCTAAATTGCCAGCCATCTTCTTCACTCTCGGACAAATCATCTGCGATAAGTAACAAAGAGAGCAGATTTGTTTGCCAGTGCATCAATATTGTAAGCCGGAGGAAAGTGTCATGACGTATTGTAGTTGCTATAGTTCTTTTGCATGAAAACACCGGACTCCATGCAAGCACAACAAAAGACTTTTATATGTAAGGGGAACTGAAAGTTCATAATTAATCTGAATGGAGAAATCAGCCATGGCAGTGTTGCTTCAATTATCCATGATTATTGTAATGCCAATGTTACTCCTGCTGCTCCCCTCCGTTGCTTTCATACTTTTCCTTGGACCGATTTTGTTCATCACTTTCATCTGTGTCTTCAATGTGTCTATATCCATCCATCCATCTTCGGCCGCTTTATCCTTGGTCGGGTCGCGGGAGCAGCAACCGGAGCAGGGAGGCCCAGACTTCCCTCTCCCAAGCAACATGGTCCAGCTCTTCTTGGGGGGACCGCTAGGTGTTCCCAGGCCAGCCTAGAGACATAGTCTCTCCAGCGTGTCCTGGGTCTTCCCGAGCCCTCCTCCCAGATGGACATGCCCAGAATACCTCCCCTGGGAGGCGTCCCGGAGGCATCCTGACCAGATTCCTGGGCCACCTCATCTGGCTCCTCTCTATGCAGAGGAGCAGCGACTCTACTCCGAGTTCCTCCCGGATGGCCAAACTTCTCACCTTATCTCCAAGGGAGAGTTCGGCCACCCTGCGGAGAAAATTCATTTCGGCCGCTTGTATCCGTGATCTCATTCTTTCGGTCACTACCCACAGCTCATGACCATAGGTGAGGGTAGGAATGTAGAGCGACTGGTAAATTGAGAGCTTTGCCTTCTGGGTCAGCTCCCTCCTCCTAACGACAGACCGGCACAGAGTCTGCATCACTGCAGACACTGCACCGATCCGCCTGTCGATCTCCCGCTCCATCCTTCCCTCACTCGTGATCAAGACCCCGAGATACTTGAACTCCTCCACTTGGGGCAGGACCTCTTCCCCGACCCGGAGTGGGCACTCCACCCATTTCCAGTTGAGCACCATGGTCTCGGATTTGGAGGTGCTGATCCTCATCCCGGCCGCTTCACATTCGGCTGCAAACCGCTCCAGCGAGAGCTGAAGATCATGGCCCGATGGAGCCAACAGGACCACATCGTCTGCAAAAAGCAGAGACTTGATCCTGTGGCCACCAAACTGGATCCCCTCGACGCCTTGGCTGCGCCTAGAAATTCTGTCCATAAAAATTATGAACAGAATCGGTGACAAAGGGCAGCCCTGGTGGAGTCCAACTCCCACCGGAAACGAGTCCGACTTACAACAGGCGATGCGGACCAAGCTGTGACTCCTAGCATACAGGGACCGAACGGCCAGTATAACGGGGGTTGGTACGCCATACTCCCGGAGCACCCCCCAAAAGGACTGCCCGCGGGACACGGTCCAATACCCTCTCAAAGTCCACAAAGCACATGTAGACCGGTTGGCCAAACTCCCATGGCCCCTCGAGAACCCTGCTGAGGGTATAGAGCTGGTCCACCTTTCCAAGACCAGGACGAAAACCACACTGCTCCTCCTGAATCCAAGATTCGACGACCCGGCGGACCCTCCTCTTCAGCACCGCTGAATAGACATTTGCCAGGGAGGCTGAGGAGTGTGATCCCCCTGTAATTGGAGCACATCCTGCGATCCCCCTTTTTAAAAAGGGGGATCACCACCCCTGTCTGCCAGTCCAGCGGCACTGTCCCTGACGTCCACGCAATGCTGCAGAGGTGTGTCAACCATGACAGCCCTACAGCATCCAGAGCCTTGAGGAACCCAGGGCGGACCTCATCCACCCCTGGGGCCCCTGCTACTGAAGAGCTTTTTTACTACTTCAGCAACTTCAGCCCCGGAGATAGGTGGACCCCCCCCAGGGTCTCCCGGCTCTGCTTCCTCATTGGAAGGTGTTTCGACGGCATTGAGGAGGCCTGAGAAGTATTCCTGTCACCGATCTACGACGTCCCGTGTTGAGTTCAGCAGCACCCCGCTCCCACTACACAGTGTCGACGGAGCACTGCTTCCCCCCCCGAGACGCCGGCTGGTGGACCAGAATCTCCTCAAAGCCCATTGGAAGTCATTCTCCATGGCCTCTCCGAACTCCTCCCGAACCCGAGTTTTTGCTTCAGCAACTTGCCGTAGCCGCATGCCACTTGGCCTGCCGGTACCTGTCAGCTGCCTCTGGAATCCCGCAGGCCAAAAAGGCCCGATAGGACTCCTTCTTCCGCTTGACAGCATCCCTCACCGCTGGGGTCCACCAGCGAGTTTGAGGGTTGCCGCCCCGACAGGCGCCGACCGCAACTCTGGCCTGCCGCCCTGACAATGGAAGCTTGAAGCGCGGAACATGGCCCATTCTGACTCAATGTCCCCCGCCTCCCTCGGGATGTGGTTGTAGCTCTGCCGGAGGTGGGTGTTGAAACTTTCCCTGACAGGGGACTCTGCCAGACGTTCCCAGCAGACCCTCACATTGCACTTGGGTCTACCAGGTCTGACGGCATCCTCCCCCACCATCGGAGCCAACTCACCACCAGGTGGTGATCAGTTGACAGCTCCGCCCCTCTCTTCACCCGAGTGTCCAGGACATGCGGCGGTAAGTCCAACAACACAACCACAAGGTCGGTCAAAGAACTGTAGCCGAAGGTGCGAGATCAGGGGGGGCCGTTCCTCCCAATCACGCCCTTCCAGGTCGCACTGTCGTTGCCCATGTGAGCGTTGAAGTCTCCCAGTAGAACGAGGGAGTCCCCAGAGGTAGCGCTCTCTAGCAGCCCCTCTAAGGACTCCAAGAAGGGTGGGTATACTGAACTGCTGTTGGTTGCATAGCCACAAACAACAGTCAGAACCCGTCCCCCTACCTGAAGGCGGAGGGAGGCAACCCTCTTGTCCACTGGGTTGAACCCCAACAAGCAGGCGCCGAGTCGGGGGGCAATCAATATGCCCACTCCTGCTCGGCGTCTCTCACCGGGAGCAACTCCAGAATAGCAAAGAGTCCAACCCCTCTCGAGAGGCCTCAAGAGGTGACATTCCATGTCCCTAGAGCGAGCTTCTGCAGCCGAGGGTCGGACTGCCAAGGTCCCACCCCTCCGGCCACTGCTCACCTCACATTGCACCGGACTCCCTAGGCCCTTCCTGTGGGTGGTGAGCCCAGAGGAAGGGGGTCCCATGTCGTCCTTTCTGGCTGTGCCCGGCCGAGCCCCATGGGTGCAGGCCGGCCACCTGGCGCTCGCCATCGAGCCCCACCCCCCGGGCCTGGCTCCTGGGGGGGACCCCGTTGACCCGCGTCCGGGCTGGGGAAAACTAGGTCCCAAGTTGTCTCTCATCATGGAAGTCTTCTGAGCCGCGCTTTGTCTGGCCCCTCACCTGGGACCTGTTTGCCTTGGGTGACCCTTCTGGGGGCATGAAGCCCCCGACAACATAGCTCCCAGGATCATCGGACACGCAAACCCCTCCACCACGATAAGGTGGCAGCTCAGGAATTTCCAGGAATAAAGCTCTCTCGCTGTAATAACTGGGTCTCCAGTCCAAGACAATGGTGGATAATAAATAATGGAAGAATGAATCAGTTGTGAAAGAAATTCTTCAAAAGCAACCAGCAATAAAAGACACTACTTATCTATTATCAGAGTTCTAGTCATTGATCACATTGTAGAGCGATTACTGAATTCTGGTGAGGATCTTATTGGCAAAAACTCTGCTTAAACTCTGCTTTATTGTTCTTATTTCTCTTATTTACATATTCATTTGTTTGGTATTTCCCAACTTTGTTTAACTGGTTTTATGAGAAATTGAATATATCATGAATATAAATAAAAACATTGAATATCAATGGCTATCAATCCACTGGTAGTGACCACCATCACATATTATAGAATGCCAATGAGACATAGTGATAATATTAATCTAAGGCGATACGATACCTCAAACGTCTGAATTTGTCATTGGCAACTCGCTGTTTCAGATACATATGGCATATGAGCCTAAATATTTACAAATATAAAAACGTTACTGGTTCATGTTTATATGATAAATATTTGATCAAGTGACAAACACTAAGTCAAGAGCATTGGGTCAAAATGAATATTCAGTTTAGCGTAGGTTCTGGACAAAGTCTAAGCAAATGTAGTATTCTGGTGACTGCTGATGATGATATGTTGTTGACATTCTACAGACAAAAATGTAATATTCAGAAAAACTGTAACATGCCTTTTAATGTCGGACGGATCGTCATGATATCAATTGTGTCATTCTGAGATTAAATTAATGTCTTTGCACTGGAAATTCACTTATTCTTGTTAATTGTGAATTGTATTGCTTGCCGTGAGTCTAATTGGATTTCTTATTTGTATAAGACAAAAGAACCTCTGACAAGCACATTGGCCCTCTAAGTATAAAGCACTTTGAAGTGTTGAATGAAGGTAAGCAATACATTCCCTTATGTCTTTTTCTGTTGAGTAAAGCACCACATCTTCTGTTTTTTATCCAGTTTTCAAACATGTTCCGCTGAGTACATCGCGGGCAAAGCAAGCGGCAATTGCACACCATGTTTATGTCCATTCCAGGATATGTCAGGTTAAAAATGTAAAAAAATAAAATAAAATTAAATTAAAAAAAAACACACGAAGAAAAACGGGAATGTAAAAATATCATTTTCTTTTGTTACAGGAAACTTTTCAAGCCTCGGACTCATGGCAAACCAATTACATAGAAAACACAGCAGCCTGCAGCTACTATGACTACTGGTAGCCATTCACTACCAGAAAAAAATGCAGTTAGACGATGAATCTCTAGTACTCTTCATTTTTAGTATCCACCACTTCACCTGGGAGTAAAAGCAGAGATGTTGCCAAATTAAAAGCTTAAAATGCATATAAGAGCTCCATGAACTTTCATCACTGATATCTTGAAATATAATATGCTTGATGTCTTCCTGTCCCTATAGAAAAAAAGTTTTTCCAGTATCCAGTATACCTCGTGAAAAAATGTTTAGCAGTACTGTGTTGATATTAGGTATTCTGTTAAGCTGCTCAATTTTCATTTAAACAAGTTTATATACATATGTATACTATAATTGAACACTTGTAGGGTCATTTTGAAATGTGGGCACGTTTAAAGTTGCTATATTTGCAACATTTAATTGATAGAAATTATATACTTTCACTTGATATGTATTAAATACTGGCCCAGACACTAATGTCAAGGTCTTTCTACTGCACTATCATGAATGCATTAGTATCGGTAATATATTTTTCATGCACCGTCTTCCCTGCCTGAAGTTCACCAATGAACTTTTATAGCATATGGATCCTAATGAATGTGATTGGCTGCGGGAAAACGGAACCACGCGGTTAGGGGATGTGAATAAATAATCAAATAATTAATACAACAGGGGACTTCTCTCTGACATTGAAAACATTTTACATGGTTTGTCTGGATATTTCTAAATGAACAAAAATATCAAGCAAAACAGACTCTGTGGACTCATGCGGCATCAGGGCATTTTAACAGGCTTCAGTTATTCTTTATTATGATCCCATTCTCACGGGATCACCATTTGCAAGAGAAAGATTTTACATGTGGAGGAAAATTTATTCCAATGTGTCTCAAACAATGCAAAATCCCAATAAAATGCATCATTAGAGTTAAACAATCTTTTCTCCCCCAAGTACAGAAATGATCAATGTCTGTTCAATCAAAGTGCACCGTCATTACAGAGGTGGACAAGTGACTAGTCAATAACAGTTCGCCTCTCCCCCGAAGGGCAATTATCAGCATGAAACCCCTTTATTATCAGGAAGTCAAGTAGAAAGCTGCACTGCAAAAAAAGGAAAAGAAAAAAATACAGAAATAAATGAGGTAGGGTGATTATACTGACATTGGGGACACCCAGGAGGGATAATAAGAGGAAAAGTCAGGACAATACTGGATTATTAAGGCAACAACAATCCCTGTAATGGGGTATATAAAGTCAGTTACTGATTTATTCATTTATTTATACATTGATGAAATCTGTACTGTCATCAGATGCATTGACATTAATATGCGAAATGTTCCAAATAGTGTTCGCTGACCATTGGTCTAAAAATAAATGAATAAACACAATTTAATGCTGTCATATTCAGGCTAATTTTAACAAACAATAAATGTCAATTGTCTGTAACGTTCAACTGCTCCTTACTTGATGTCATCGTGAGTCCTGGATTGAAAGTGCAGACAATTTATCATGAGATGCATGTCAATATATTGTCTTGACACCAACAATGAATCAGTAGAATAGCTTCTGTCTTGGGTATTGTGTCTTGTTTTATTCAATCCGCTCAGCTCTACGTCCTCGCTGTTTGCTCGCAACACCTGCCTCTTGAAAATTCATCCATCAGCCACGCTCCACTCCTCCCATCAGCTGTTTGCCTCTCTTGTGAAATTTAATAAGTTCAGAGGGTAATTTAGTTCAGCCTGAAGTTCCTCCCCTTATCGGATCCTCAGTTATTTTTCTATTTTTTCCTTTTTTTTTTTTCTTTTCATCATTATTCCATTTTGTCCTCCCACATTCTACTTCTGTTCGGTGAATAAATCATTGTCCGCTATCCTCGAGTCCCTGCCTGTTGCTCATTCGTGCATTGTGGTCTCCCTTCAGCCTCTGACGTTAACACGGCCGTCTATTTCAAAACATACGCAGTCAAAGTCCAATACAAATACAAGAAACCGATCACTCCTTTTACAAACTATCAATCCGAATAGTTTTCACATCAGCCGGGAAATACAGCAAAAAATATCTGTAAAGAATCAATTAAATCAGCTTAAAATGTAAGGATAAACTGAAAAAAAGTTAATTTTGGAAAACGACAGGGAAAAACAAAGCAAATTTAGGAACACAAATAGTAACACCGGCTTCTGACGGCATACTGGGTAACAGAATGGTAATGGTGGCTGTTTTGGGCTTTATTTATGGATTTATTTTAAGCAATTGCTATGATTTTATCTTTCTAATTGATTTATTTTTTTGCTTCCTTGAGAAATCAAGCAAAGTTTTGGTAGAAGGTTCTGGGTCTGCAGTAGTAGCTGTTTACCATATTGCTGTGATTCTAGAAGGCGCTTGGCTTGACGGCACTTTTGATGAAATGCCGTCATTCGGAGCTACGAGGCGGAGCTACGAGGCCTGGCGACAGTGACTTTTTCAGATGAGCATCAGGAGCATGTCGCCACTTGAGTGAGTATGAAGGAGATAGCTTGTTGGTGGGCTGCTGGCGGCCTTTGTTCCAACACAGTTTCATCATTGCCTTCCACAACGGTGATGATGCAAAGAATTACTCTGTTTCTCTGCTCTCATCATTTTCAGAGGATTACCATCATCTTCACTAATTAAAGGATTAACTTAAGTCTTATTCTTAGGGATGCTGTAGCCTTAACGGGATCCCTTGACATCTGTGCTTTTACTCTGTTTTCCTCCAGAAGACACATTATGAAGTGACGGCAAACGCAGTCTGCGAACCAAATATGCATTAAGTTTGTCGCCTTGGTTTACCATTCCTGCTTGGAATCTGCTCATTCCTAAGCTATTGTACCCCTTCGGTGCTACAAGGCCACTCAGCTACCACAAGCGCACACATATCAGCCCTCGCTCACATACTCAGCGGGCAAGAACAAGGGCATGCTGCATCACTTCTGACACAGAAAATACAAATATAGAACGCATTAGATTAGAAAAGAGCAGAATCAGACGAAATTCCTAAAATCTCATCCTCTATTGTTTGCATTAAATGAGATAATCCGTCCATCCCTTCATGTTAACAAAGCCATGTGCAGTCAGGAAACCTCAGAATGCACTTGACAGATGGATTTGTGTGTTAAGTGTTAAATTAATGTCCTCATTTCACCAAAGATCCTAAAGTCTGAGAGGTTTCTTTGTCATCGGCGAGTCGCTGCTGACTGACTGCTGTTTGACAGTCAGTCATCATGACAGATGACTTTAACCGGACCCACAATCAGGTCAGTCGCCCTCTTAAGTTATTTGACAAACACGGAAAGACGCTTTGTAAAATCATCAAGGGACGACAGAGTGATCAGTCACCACACACACACAAATCATCATTAAATATAATCTGGTGCATCATTTGAGTCAGATTGAGGGGGATTCTGCAGGAGTTTATTCTGCAATTGTCTCAGCCATCCAAGTGATGACAGTAGGTAGATTTTCTTCCCCTTTTGGGTGCAATTATTTTTACTGATAACGGAGTTACAGTATCATTTGCGATATTAGAGCGACTTAAAATTCTTAACCAAAAGTCATGCTTGCACTTTTTTTTTTTTTTTTTTCCATGGCTGACCAAAAAATGCTACTTCATACATCATTTCGGTTGAACCCTGGCGCATATTGGATCACATTCCATGTGAAGACTGAACCAGAGTCTCCAATCGGAATGATTTAAATCAGACTGACAAAAAAACGATGTCTTCGAAACCCTCTTGCAGAGCTTGTCTTGAGGGATAATGATCCCCAGCCTGGAGCTTTCAAAGCTAGTGAGTCTGAAGTGTAATCTCCATCACTCAAGAAGAGGGATTGTAAATACCACTGACTAAACTGAGCCTGTGTATGACAAACTGCAACTTTTCTTTCCACAACAGCGGCTACTCGCCATGTAAAACCACACAGGGGTGATAGAATCCTCATCAATTGAGCTTTTGACCTCTAAAAATGAATGGCTCATTAAACCGACTGCGGCGTTTCACCACTGCCCGCGGAGCCGTAGACGTCACTTTCGTGGCCCATCAGCCAGTTCTGGCTTCGGCGAAATAACACAATATCGCCAAATCAGAACGCAAAAGTTCTTCAAAAGCAAAGCCTTTAACAAACCGCTGTGTCCACCTAGCAGGAGTTAAACAGCTAAGAAGTTGATTGCCGCCATTTAAGGCTCTCCCATTGGGCGTGAGAGAGATTTGGTCTGGCCTGAGGAATTGCTCCCCATGTGCCTGGAGAGGGAGCTCGGAAGAGGACTGCACCAGAGACGGGAAAACCCTGGATGCTTCAAGTCTTTCCTGCCAATAACACTTAACAGAAATGGTAACTGTTGCAACAAGATAATTTGGAACGTGTTTCTTACGATGAATGCATCAAAAATTAAAAAGAGATGTTACAGGCCTACATAACAAGAGAAAGCAACACTGTGTTTTGCAACAAGGCAGCCCAACACAATGCAATGAAAAATTTGCCAAGATAATTCTCACTTCAGAGTTAAGCTGAATCAAATGCATGAAAGGATTTCATTTCGAAAAAATTTACCATCCCGAAAAAAAAAAAAAAAAAAAAAAAAAAAACATAACACAAAAGACAAACATGCAAGCACCGCTGCTGCCACATCTGAGCCCCTTGCTTAAAAAGAAAACTGTTTCCACGTTGCAGATCTAACACACTGAGCAGGAATAAGGAGGGGAAAGTGGCCTGCAGGACCACACACACACACACACACACACACACACACACACACACACACACACACACACACACACACACACACACACACACACACACACACACACAT
>CAAKHD010013748.1:388420-419470 GCA_901007705.1 Fistularia tabacaria | reverse complement strand
GACACACCAGAGACCCACACTTAAAAACACACACACTCACACACACCCACACACACACACACACACACACACACACACACACACACACACACACACACACACACACACACTCACATACACACACACACACACACACACACAGGCTGTTTTAAAAATCGAAGACTTCTGGAAACACCACATGACGGAGTAGCTTTCGGCTTTAAGCTGCCTAAATGCAGCAGATAGTGTGGGGAAAATGCACAATAATTCATAGGGTGACCAGAAAAATCCATTTATAAGATCTCTACCGGAGATTTCATCACGCTCAACTCGACTGGTGTGGCAGATATATCATCCCAATCGACCGATGTTAGAATTATTGATGATTTCTATCAGCCCTGGCACAATGTTTCAAATTACAGCCTGGTAGAAGTCTACTTATTCTTCATTGTAAATAAAAATATGTCCATGATTATTCAGCACTTGCTCTAACAACTGAACTATGCTCTGATGCAAATTTCTCTCATATCAACAGATGAAAAGCCTCTGCTACTCGTGAAGATAATTTTCCATCGATTGAGTTGTTCTCCAGCAAATTTCACAAGAAGTTGAATTCCACTGTTGCTTAAAGCTGAACACTACATACAGAAGATTTATACAAGCATTCACCAACACTTACTTAACCCATTAAATGTTATTAATGAGAATTTGTGATAATTCCCAGGTTCATTGTTTTTATCTAATTTCCTGCCTTTTCCTTAATGAAGGGCAATATTTTATTTTGTTAAATAATATTTGAACGTTTTAAGGATGAAGAAAATTGCAATTTACTTTTAATATTCACAAACTTTGAAAAGAACATCAAAACACACTTAACACGCAACGCAATGGGATTTTATACACAATTCTCATTTACACCGTCTGTTATATTTAAAAATACATTGCTCTGCAGTAATACAAAGCGTGAAACACCTATTTTTCCTTTGCTCATTGCAGCTTTTAGATGACCTGTGAGCAGAAGCAACAGCACCTTGAGATAACTCAAGGAAGCCATTGAATGCCTTTGAGGGTATAAAAAACTCTTGCTGAGAGAGGTAGGCAAACAAATGAGCAGGTGATTGATCACAGGAGAGCAGTTGTCAAATACGCACGACTGGTCAAGTGTCTGATTCGGCCTATATGATTGGTTAAACACCAATCTGCCATATTCAGCAAACGCACACAGATTGTTTACCTCAATTGTAATTCATTGGATTGTGGTGCCTTCATCCACAGGCACTAACCACAATTATAGGCTCCCTTCAGAGAGAGTTACAACTGCTGTTTTTGGACCTCCACCCGGCTGTCCATTACTCATATAGTACGTCTGCCAATATAAATACAATTATCGGGCCACTAAAGCCACTGAATCATAACCACATTTCTGTCAATTTTGCAGCGGTTAAATTGCACACGCCGGTGCACATTCAGTAATTCATTGTCTCACTGTGCATGTTATGTAAAAAATAAAAAAAATTAAATCCTTTTAGTTCAGCCTGGCACAGGACAACCATACAACTGAAACTGCATCCACCTTTACAGCAGTTCAGTGTGAATGTAGCTGCCACCTTGGATCCACTACTACTGAGCAGTACACTATTCCTGCACCCTACAGTGGTGCCAGGTGGACTACGAAGAAACAGCTCAACCAAAACCACTGCTCTCCCCCACCCATCTAAAGATTACATAACTTCACATCAGCCCTTTGGTGGCTGTGGCTCAGTGGAGGCACAAAAAAAGCATGCACAGGTTATACACTGGACTGGGAAGAGGGGTGGAAACCCGGGAAGGGCTCCTCCGGGTATCGGTTTAATGGCTCATGAAATACAGACTTGGACAGTTTTGCAGGTAGAGTGTTTTGCACAGGAGGATGCAAACTCTTCCTGGGCGAGTGTTGCAGAGAGTTCACTTCCGCGGAGACGCACATAAATAAGTAAATCTCATTTGCATTTTCCGGTTGTCGCTTAATTGGAAGGTCGCCTAAAGAGTCGGGGAAAGGGGATCGGGGGTTGCGGGGCTGGGGGGAGGCAGGGAGGGAGGGAGGGAGGGAGGGGAATCCCGATCCCAGCCCGAAAGACAGTGAATGTATAGAAATAAGATCAAATTCAACCACTTCCCTTGTCACCGGCGTGTTTACAAATCCCACAACCGAGCGCCCCCCCTCCCCCTGCGCACAGCTGCTCCGCGATCATCTCACCCCCTCCTCCTCCTCCTCCGTCAACGCACCTTGGTCAATTGCGCGATCTTCTTGCTCATCTTCAGATGCAGGTCCTGCGTGTATTCCAGCGTTAAACTCCCGTCGTAGAACATGCTGGCCGCTGAAGTCATGGGTGGGTATTTGGCGCTGCTCGCCGAGCTGTTGTACGGAGGCTGCCAGCCCGCTCCCGTCGCCATTTTCGCGGGGAATAAAACCCAAAAAAAAACAAAAAACAACGACGTTCACAATTCAAATAAAAAATAAGATGTTACCGCTACGCATGAAATCTTCCCATTGTTGTTCTGGAGATGGATGTTCGGGAGGACGGACGGACGGCAGGGGCCGTCCTACCGTACGCATCCGCAGCGCCAGCGCGGGAGGCGGGGACGCGCGCCAGATGCTCAGCCAATGGCGCGCACGCGTTAATGCGGCTCCGCTCCACGGCCGTGAGGTGGGACGGCCGACGGTTGGAGCCGTGGCTTGGCTGTGGAGCATTAGTGTCTCTTCACGGGCTCTCAGGCGACATGTTGACGAACACAAGTCCGGCCGGCGTCCCGTCAAGGCGCAGAGACGCGTCGCCGCGGGCGAACTGCGAGATTTTGCCTTCAGGGTCGTCGGGAAGTTTGGCCTTGAGCGAACCCTGAAGGATATTACATGCACAATGTATATGGAATGCCTGAATGCTACTTTCCACTGCATCACCCAACTGACCAACATTCAATCAATAAGCCAATCAATCTGTCGATGTTGTTGGGCTCATGCCAAGATGCCGCGCAATAAGTGCCATAACAGTTTAGTTTTGAATTGGAACATTAAATCCACTTTGATCTGCTGTGGATGCTGGTGCTATAACAATGATGGCTGGGGTATCTTATATGCTGACATGACATGTCAGTGAGTAGGACTTGAAAATAATTAAATATATTGATGAATGCTTAATTGAATGACTGAATGAATGAATGACCTGAATGAATGGGCATCTATCTATCTGTCTATTGATCTATGGAATTGATCACATGTCAAAATGCCATGCAATAGGTGTCATTCCATAGTTTTGTCTTAAATTGGATTATTAAAACCTATGTTCTGCCACTGTAACTGAGAGTACTCAATAAATTGTCAGCTGCGGAGGTTCCCTCTCCCCCGTTTGCTAACTGTAGAGTAAACATCTTTTCAGGAGTACTAACAAGTCACCAAGTTAAGTATGACACAAGAGACATAACATCGTTAGCCGCAACTCTCCACTCCAGTTCCCGAAAACAAGAGAGAGGCTCCGCCTTTTTAGTTTCAACTTGGACTTGTGTCGCCTTCCACTTGAAGTAGTGCCAATCAGTATACAAATACAGCAGTGGCAAGCATCGCACTCAACACCACCACTCGATGGTGCCACTTAGATTTTGCATGCATTAGTTTTCTACATTTTTCAATTTTGGCCCTTGTGGCAGATTTTGTGAATACATCTGCAACCATATTCTCAGTTGTACCATACACCAAAACAATTTTACCTTGCAACACATTGGACCGGATAAAGTGATACTTAATGTCCACATGTTTGCTCCTTTGGTGATTCAGTGTTCCTTGCAAGGCATAGAGTCCCTTGGTTATCCTCAAACACCATTGTGGTTTGCTCAAAGCTGTGGTCCTTGTCCTCAGAAGTTGAGTTAGATAGAGTGCCTCTTGGACTGTAGCTGCCAACGCTACATATTCCCCTTCACATGTTGACAGTGCAAGAGTTTGTTGCTTCTTTGTTTTCCATGAAACAATAGTACCCTTCTGACATAGGTTAAAGCAATAGCCCACAGTGCTCTTTCTTTCCTCAGCATCATTGGCATTGTCAGCATCATCACAGCTCTACTTTTGTGTCACACTTTTTATAACATAATTCATAGTCCTTAGTACATTTTAAGTACCTTAAGAGGCTGCCCAACATTCCTCTGTACTTTCTTTGGTCAGTTTTGTCCCCTTCCGGAATCATATCACATTTGATTTCACTAGGAGTGGCTCTGGTTTTAGACTCAGCCATGCCAAACCTTTCCAGTATTTTCTTAATTTACCTGGACGGTTTCATTTTGACAGTACCCACTTTTTTTGTGAAATCAATCCCAATATAATGAATGCGATGGTCGAGGTCTTTCATTTTAAACTTGCTTTTTAGTGTCTCTTTGACCTTTCTCAAACACATCTCATTGCTTGTGGCCACAACTTCACCAAATCATTGACCCACACTAACATAATCACATTTTCTTTATCAGACAGTTTAGTGTAGATGCAATGGTCGGCCTAGCTCTGTACAAACTCATTCTCAATCAAAAACTCATGGAGCATCATGTTCCAATTCCTACCTGACTGTTTAATTCCATAGATAGATTTGTTCAACTTACACACAAGTTGCACACCATTCTTTGGTTTAACCTGGAAACTTTCAGGTTGGTCCATTTATATTTCAGTCAGTCAATAGGCTCATCCAACTATGCGGCCTTAACATCTATCTGGTTTAATATAAGGTCATGCTGTGCAGCGAGCTACATCAGCACACTTAGTGATGTTAAGTTGGCTGTCGGAGAGAATGTCTCTGAATAGTCTAGTCCCTCTACCTGACTGTAGCCCTTTGCTACATAACTGGTTTTGTGTGTTTCATTTCTGATATCATCCTCTTTGAGAGTATATACCCACCTTCCCCCACTCTCTGTCTACCCTTGAGTAATGGTACAAGTGTAAAGGTTTCGTTCTCTTTAAATGAAACCATTTCATCTTTCATTGCCTTTTCCCATTTTTCAGATATTGGTGATGCCATAGCCTCCTTGAGGGTCTGTGGCAGCCCAACTGTAGCTCTGTCACAGTAGTCAATAGTTAACCAACTGCTCTGCATTGCACATTCATAGACCTCCAAGTTCCTAGGTTTCTTTCTGACTCTACCTGTAGCACGTGGAGTCTGTGCTTCAGTGGTCACAACTGTGTCACTATCATGTCGGAGTCCTGCTCAATGTCTCAATGTTAGACCTACTGCTCGGTCTGGTCAGTCTGTGGCTGACTAATTTGACTTGGCATAGTTACCCACTCTACAAAGTGGTCCTCTGGTTGGTTTGGGTCGGTCTGTGTCTGACTCTGACACACCTCTTGTAATGAAGTGGACCAGTCCGTGTTTCTGAACCTTGTTTGTCTCTGGACAATAAACGAAATAAGCAGGTGAATGATGATTAAAACCAACAAAGATTCCCTTTTGTATCTAGCTTTTTCTTGTTTTGTTCATAAACCATACACGCTGATCAAAACTTTTTCATTTTTGATAAATCTGGTCTCTTTCCAGTCAAAAGGAAATAGGTCGTCTCCCCTGTTCTTTTACAGTAACACCTGTTTCTTATGACTGCTGCTGTCCTGGCTGCATAAGGCCACAGCTCTTTGGGTAAACCGGTCTCTATTAGCATGCATCGGACCACGCCAAACAGTGTGCACCAATTCCTCTCCGCCGTCCCATTTTGATGGGGAGAGTAGGGCGCTGACCTCTCATGTTTAATAGCAGTGTCTCTTAATAATGACTGGTACTTCTCTGAAACAAGCTCAGTCCCATTGTCTGATCCCAGTGCTGGGTCTGCCAGGAACTGCTTAGTTGTCTCAACTGCCTTGTTTTTGTTCCTGAGGAAGTACATATATATTTGGCACAAGAGAAATCATCTGTGAAAGTGATAGCCTATTTGTGCCCTTCAAATGACTAGGGGCAATAGGGCCACCCAGGTCTGTATGTACCAGCTCTAATGGCTCTTTGGCCCTTACATCACTTTGCCTGTTTCTGGCTTGGGAAAATTTCCCCTTTAGACAAGTTTCACATTGGTTAGGTCTGCTCGTTTTATCTTTGATTTTCATACCATTTACAACTGTCTTAAGTTTAACTACATCACCATAGTTGCAATGACCCATTATCTTGTTCCAAGTTTTCAGATTAAAAGATACATTGCAGGAGTCCTCACTGCTTACATCTTTCTCTGTTACAATGTTCAGATAATATAGTCTGTCTTTCACCTTCATTTCACATGTTGTGCCATCAAGTAGAAACATTTTGTTGTTGGCCTTCTCAAAGTTAAATCTAGCTCCTTTTGAAGCTGCTGCATCCACGGACAGGATGTTCTGTGTGTATTCTGGAATCAGGAGAGCATCAGTGAGCATGACACTCACCACTCTTCCATCACAGTCGGTCAGCTTGAGCTGCACATTCCCCTTCTTGTGGACACTGCCGGTGATCCGTGTCCCATCTGCTAGTTGCATGATTATGGTTCTTGGGTCGGAATGACTCGTCAAATCTGACGAAGGCTCCCTCGTTGGTCATGATGTGGGCAGAGGCACCGCTGTCCACTAGTAGACCCGGATACTGCGAGCCATAGGCCTTCCATTCACTTACCCCGAGCACAATCATATCTTCTTCCTTCGTGGGTGTATATCTGTCTTTACTGCGGGAAGGACCTTGTCCTGTGTCTGTTATGGTAGCTACCTTGTTGCTGTTTTGTGCACTGGACGGTCTCCGGTGTGGTCTCTTGTCTTTGTTTCTGCAGTCTTTTGCTTTATGGCCCACTTCCTCATAAAAAAAGCATTCTCCATTAAAGACGCGTTTCTTCTCCATCTCTTTAGACTTTGGTTTGGACTTGTAGTTGGCGGTTATTACCTCATCTGTTGGGGGCCTGCTGCGGTATTGGAGGGTGCACTCAAGACTTCTCAATCCTGCCTTGAACTCGTTGAAAGTTAACGCTTCCCTCGTCTGGGTAACATGTACAGAAAATGGGTTGTACTCATCCGTGAGTCCTTTTAACACCAATGCCACCAAAACTGCATCACTGAGGGTCTCTTTAGCTCTGTTTCATGCGGCCACTATCTTTTCAACACGTGCTAGATGATCCGCTACCTCTTCCCCATTAGCACATTAGTTAGCTCTGTGTACAGCCCGACAATTCGCGGCTTTTCTTCAGACTCGAAATGGCGCCTCAATATTTCAAGGCTTTTCATGCCATCATCTGGTGCTTCCTATGGGATAAGCGTCAGCGTTTTATCATCCAAGCATCCACACATTTCAGCATATGCCAGTTCATTTTTCCTACCGACCTCTGCAGCTTCCTGTGCATTAGCCCCCGCTGCAAACTCAATTCCAAAGATAGTGTCTTTCAGGCCTTTGGTTTCCGAGTACGCTAAAAACCTTGCCTCCCAGATGTGGTAGCGGGCTTCATCTCCATCGAAACGCGGCGGCAATCCCCTTCCGTGCATCGTTGTACCTGGGACTTGCCAGGGCCCATAACCTTTTGGCTTTTCTGCAGCGGGTCTCTCGACAGCTCCGGAGGTTCCCTCTCCACCATTTGCTAACTGTACAATAAACATTTTTTTCAGGAGAACAAACAATAGTCACCAGGTAAAATATGACACGAGAGACATAACATTGCTAGCCGCAACTCTGGCTCCCGCAACCACTCTGGCTCCCGAAAATAAGAGATTTAGATTTAGATTTGTGTTGCAAGGCTTTATTAGTTGAACTTGAACTTGTGTAACCTTCCGCTTAAAGTAGTGCCATTCACGATACAAATACAGGAGTGGCAAATATCACACTCAACATAAATACATAAATAAATGCATTACATATTATAAAAATAAAAAAATTAAGAAAAAAGAATCACCGCAGTTTATTATATTGCCACCTTCTTAAAATAACTGCCAAGTCATAATTTTTACAATTTTTTTTCTTAAATCAACCCCTTTTTCAATATATGTCTCTGTTTTTTTGTTTTGTGATTATTTTAAGAAGGCCGTGGTATGCTGACATTATGTATCAGTGGTTAGACCCAAAGACACTATGGTAATCTGCATTGGAAATGGGCTTGAAAATAGATACATTCAAAGATTCAAGGATTTATGGAACTTTAAATGTCATACCAGCAGATCTTACAGCATGTGGTATGAAATTAGCACCCAGGTCCGGTTTCAAGCCATGAAAATCAAATAAATAGAAGAGCAAAGAAACAAAAACAAGAGCAAATGTAAGTATCTCACCGTAGAACGGCAATTTGGATTTGATGCAGAAGTTAACACTGTTGGCACTAAATTTGCATGTAATGTGCAATTTGCATAAAAGCAAGGAGGTAGTTGTTTTGTTATTGCACCTGTGATAATGAAATGAAATGTTGCACCTTCATTGTCTGAAAGTGTGTGTAGTGGAGGTCAATAGGGAGAGCGAGAGAGATATAAGATAAGATAAGATATGAATGGTTGAGTGATTGATTGATTGCTGAACATCTATCTATCTATCTATCTATCTATCTATCTATCTATCTATCTATCTATCTATCTATCTATCTATCTATCTATCTATCTATCTATCTATCTATCTATCTATCTATCTATCTATCTATCTATCTATCTATCTATCTATCTATCTATCTATCTATCTATCATTCCACCCATCCAATTTCAGGTGCCCAATTTCAATACATTCATATTTTGTTCACTGGTTTCCTCCCACAGTCCAAAAACCCAATGTGACGCCTTTAAAGGATAAGAATACGAACCACAAAAACAGATTGAATATTATCATACAATGGAAGTGATAAAATGTCAAATGACGGCGAATCTGTGGCTAAAAAGACGTGTTTTAATATTCTTTTACACCTACTAGTGATGCAGTTATCCACCTGATCTGCTGACCTTGGAGAGAAGAAGAGGCTCCCCCACCCATAATAAGAGGCTGATTTGATCACATGGCACCATGTAAATGTAAATTGGACTCTGCGAGCGTCAACCTCTGGGGTCGTCCACCTCCTGCCCTGCCTTGAATGCCAGGCACTTCACCTCTTCTCTGCCTCTGACCTGGCTGTGATGAAGAAATGTTAGAAGCTCCCACAGCATACATCTGCAAAACTCTCGCATTAAAGGGCTTAATGGGCCTTTGCCCAGAGTTTGGCATCAATATTCTTATGAAGAATAATGCTACAAACTTGTAGCAACCACCAGGATGGTTAGTTCACCCACTGTGGATAAAACAATATCAGAATATTGTATTTTATTTTTGTTATTTGTAAGGTCAGATCTGGAAACATCATGAGGAAAGGAAACTAATGATTAGACCTCATTTGAATTAAATACAATGTAAGATCACATTATACATGTCTAAGAATTAACCCAATGCTATTTGACAATATAGGAACACAGCATGAATTAGCTATGAAACAATGTGATGTTCATTCAAAAATTAAGAAAAAGCAAGTTTGTGATTTGTTCATGTCAGAATGAAAATAAATGTCCACCCTGACTTTGCCTTGAATTCTTGAAGGGAATAGAACCTGCATACATGTCTACATGTCCCAAGAATATTCATCGAAAAAACAGGTAACCAGTCAACACCGGCATCAGGGCACCGATGACCGTAATGTGGTCCATTACATGAAACATGTATCAAACATCTTTGTTGATGACCTGACTTTTTTTTTGCTTCACATTCTGTTCATTTTCCCAACAATGATCAATTCATATTTCCAAAAGAAATATCACTGTTCAGTTTCAGAATATTTCTTTTGTTAAAATTTCCCTACATTACGTCAGTCTGGAAACATGCCGGCTGTAAATGAGTCTGCACTGACTCTCACTGGTTAGATTCACAAACTGCAGATGTTTTAAGAATCCTTAAGTTCATGTTAGAGGAGGATAGAATTTGCAGAAGAGCTTCTCACTCCTTACTATTTCTCTCTTTATCCCCTGTTCTCATGTTGAAACCTGGACTTTCAGTGAATTCAGCAGCTCCGAAATACATTGAAAATACTATTATAACACTGACATCCATCCTTGAACTCTTCCACTTGGGGCAGGACCTCTTTCCCGACTCGGAGTGGGCACTCCACCTGTTTCCGGTTGAGCACCATGGTCTCGGATTTGGAGGTGCTGATCCTCATCCCGGCCGCTTCAGATTCGGCTGCGAACTGCTCCAGTGAGAGCTGGAGATCATGGCCTGATGGAGCCAACAGGACCACATCATCCGCAAAAAGCAGAGACTTGATCCCATGGCCACCAAACCAGATCCCCTTGACGCCTTGGCTGCGCCTAGAAATTCTGTCCATAAAAATTATGAACAGAATCGGTGACAAAGGCAAGCCCTGGCAGAGTCCAACTCTCACCGGAAACTTTTTAAGAAGGGGAATCACCTACCAGGCCTGCCAGTCTAGTGGCACTGTCCCCGACGACCACGCAATGCTGCAGAGGCGTGTCAGCCAGGACAGCCCTACAGCATCCAGAGCCTTGAGGAATGCAGGGTGGACCTCATCCATCCTCGGGGCCCTGCTACTGAAGAGCTTTTTGACTACTTCAGCAACTACAGCTTCGGAGATAGGCGGACCACCCCCAGGGTCTCCCAGCCCTTCTTCCTCATTGGAAAGCATTTCGACGGGATTGAGGAGGCCTGAGAAGTATACCTGCCACTGATCTACGACATCCCGTGTTGAGGTCAGCAGCACCCCGCTCCTACTCTACAAAGTGTTGAAGGAGCACTGCCCCCCCCCCCAGACGCCGGACGGTGGACCAGAATCTCTTCAAAGCCCATCGGAAGTCATTCTCCATGGCCTCTCTGAACTCCTCCCACCCCCGAGTTTTTGCTTCAGTGACCGCCATAGCCGCATGCCACTTGGCCTGCCAGTACCTGTCAGCTGCGTCCGGAGTCCCACAGGCCAAAAAGGCCCGAGAGGACTCCTTCCTCAGCTTGACAGCATCCCTCACTGCTGGGGTCTACCGGCGGGTTTCGAGGGTTGCTGCCCCGACAGGCGCCAACCGCCTTACGGCCGCAACTCTAAGCTGCCACCCTGACAATGGAAGCTGGAAGCACGGAACATGGCCCATTCGGACTCAATGTCCCCCGCCTCCCTTGGGACGTGGTTGTAGCTCTGCCGGAGGTAGGTGTTGAAGCTCCTTCTGACAGGGGACTCTGCCATCCTCCCCCACCATTGGAGCCAACTCACCACCAGGTGGTGATCAGTTGACAGTTCCGCCCCTCTCTTCACCCGAGTGTTCAGGACATGCAGCCGTAAGTCCGACGATACGACCACAAGGTTGATCAAAGAACTGTAGCCTAAGGTGCATTGGTGCCAAGTGCACATATGGACACCTTTATGCCTGAACATGGTGTTTGTTATGGACAATCTGCAACGAGCACAGAAGTCCAATAGCAAAACACCACTCGGGTTCAGATCAGGGGGGCCGTTCCTCCCAGTTTCCAAGTCACACTGTCATTGCCCACGTGAGCGTTGAAGGTGATTCCACCTTGGCCACATCGCCGCAACATGCTCAGCCATCCGCGCCCGCCGTGACCGTCTGGCTACCTGACTTCTGGCAGAGAGACCGCGACACCTGGTTTCAGCACGTGGAGGCGCTTTTCCACCTGCAGGGAATTTTTGCAGATGACAGCAGGTACTTTTTGGTTGTCACGGCAATGGACGGGCACACAACACAGCAAGCCATGGAGCTGTTGTGCAACCCCCCGCTGACAGGTAGATACACAAAAGTTACAAGGTACAGCCTTTACAGACCTTACAGGCTGCTTTCGCTGCCCGGTTGGGGCGACGGGTCGGCTTTGGACCTGATGGAGGGCAGGCTGGCGCTGTTTGGAGCCCATGAAGGTGGCTTCCTATTTTTGCATATTTTCCTGCGTCAACTTCTGTCTGTAGCACGTGCGATCCTGGCATGTGTCAGGGAAGGCCAACCCTGTGGCGGATTGCCTGTCGCGTGTGCTGGTATGCTCTGTGCATGTCGGAATGGATTTCTCGGCTATGGCGGCTGACCAGCCCGCCGACCCAGACGTTCTCACCCTGAAGTCGGCGGACACGGGCCTCAAGCTGGAGGAGGTAGTGGTACAGGAAAGTGGCCTTGCTCTCCTGTGTGACGTCTCTACCGAATGGCCCTGCCCGGTGGTTATGGTGGCCTTCAACTCATGACATTCCTTCTTGCATCTGGGTGTCCGAGTGTCGGTGAAACTGGTGGGGGCTAAGTTTACCTGGCCTGACATGTGTAAGGACAACGCATGTGTGACGTGCCAGCGTGCTAAGGTTCACCGGCTTGTTAGGGCTGCCCTCCTGTTGTTTCTGATTCCGGCAAGGCGGTTTGACCATGTGCATGTTGACCTGGTAGGCCCTCTGCCACCTTCGCAAGGGTTTACGTATCTGCTCACCATGATCGATGGGACCACCAGTTGGCCGGAGGTCGTTCCGTTATCCTCAATGGCGACATCAGACGTGTCTAGGGCGTTTCTCTCTGCCTGGGTCTCCCGTTTTGGCACTCCGTCCGAAATCACTTTGGACAGGGGGCCGCAGTTTGTGTTGCCGCTTTGGTCGGCGCTGGCTGGGTCGTTGGGTACAATGGCGTACCACCCTCAGGCCAACGGCTTATGTGAACAGTTCCATCGTTCCCTCAAGGCAGCATTGCGAGCTGCGCTCTCGGACGGCAACTGGGTGGACTGTTTACCGTGGGTTATGCTGTGGCTGCATTCTGCCCGGAAGGACGACCTCAGTGCATCACCCGCTGAACTGGTTCTGGACCAGCCACTGAGAGTCCGAGGAGAGTTCAGACCAAGAAATCCCGCAACCGTTATGGCAGGCCGATCAGGCCTCCTGTGAGGCACTAGTTGGGTTTCAGTGTCCCTTCTTGGTGTTCGGGGGGGGCTGTGTGGTTGACACTGAGGGGCGTGGTCTCTTACCCCATGGGACTAGGGGCTGGGGGCATGGCTTAGGCCGTAGGCTTATATTTGTGCGCCCTGGAAGTGTTCGGGGTTGGATAGTAGTATGGTGGTGCTCAATAAGAAACTTAATCTTTCATTCAAGAATCCAAGGCTTTGTCAATGATTATTCCTCGCTGAGCGCCAAAGCCCATATATTTTCACACTGCAATTGATGTGCCATTCCTGAAAGGTTTCCATATAATTTTTTTTTTTTGCAACAGACTTTATCAATGGTGGATTTCTAATTAATATTTTCATTCTCTCTCTCTCTCTCTCTCGCACACACGCTCATTATCTATCTATCTATCTATCTATCTATCTATCTATCTATCTATCTATCTATCTATCTATCTATCTATCTATCTATCTATCTATCTATCTATCTATCTATCTATCTATCTATCTATCTATCTATCCATTTATCCATCTATAAGGCCCCCTGCTTGAGCTGCCACCTTATCGTGGTGGAGGTGTTTCATGTCCCAATGATCCTGGGTGCTATGTTGTCAGGGGCTTCATGCCCCTGGAAGGGTCACCTAAGGCAAACAGGTCCCAGGGGAGGGGCAAGACAAAGTGTGGCTCAGAAGATTCCCATGAAGAAGAAAAATCATGGACCCAGTTTTTCCCTGCCCGGACGCGGGTCACCGGGGTCCCCCCGTGGAGCCAGGCCCGGGGGTGAGGCTCGATGGCGAGCGCCTGGTGGCCAGGCCTGCACCCATGGGGCCCGGCTGGTCACAGCCCGAATGGACAACATGGGTACCCCTTCCCCTGGGCTCACCACCCACTGGAAGGGCCAAGGGAGTCAGTCGCAGTGTGAGCCGAGCTGTGGCTGGAGTTTGGGACCTTGGCTGTCCAACCCTCGTCTGCAGGAGCTGGTTCTAGGGACGTGGAATTTCACCTCTCTCGCGGGGAAGGAGCCCGAGCTGGTGCGCCAGGCCGAGAGATTCCGTTTAGAAATAGTTGGACTCGCCTCAACACACAGCGCTGGGTCTGGAACCAGGCCTCTTGAGAGGGGCTAGACTCTTTTCTACTCTGGAGTTGCCCCCGGTAAGAGGCACCAGGCAGGTGTGGGCATATTGATTTCCCCCCTCCTCGGCACCTTCAAGTAGGGGTTCAACCCAGTGGATGAGTGGGTAGCCTCCCTCCGCCTTCAGGTGGGGGGACGGTTGTTTGTGTTGTTTGTGGCTATGCAACCAACAGCAGTTCAGTGTACCCACCCTTCTTGGGGTCCTTAGAGGGGCTGCGAGAGAGCGCTCCTTCTGCAGACTCCCTCCTTCTACTGGGAGACTTCAACGCTCACGTGGACAACAACAGTGTGACTTGGAAGGTTGTGATTTGGAAGGGTGTGATTTGGAGGAATGGCACCCCTGATCTGAACCCGAGAGGCGTTTTGTTATTGGACTTCTGTGGCCGTTACGGATTGTCCATAACAAACATCATGTTCAGGCATAAAGGTGTCCATATGTGCACTTGGCACCAACCTTGGCACCACCTTAGGCCACAGTTCTTTGATCCATCTTGTGGTCGTATCGTCAGACTTGCGGACGCATGTCCTGGACACTCGTTTGAAGAAGCGGCGGAGCTGTAAACTGATCACCACCTGGTGGTGAGTTGGCTCCGGTGGTGGGGGAGAATGCCTGCCAGACCTGGCAGACCCAAACGTAATGTGAGGGTCTGCTGGGAAAGTCTGGCAGTGTCCCCTGTCAAAAGGAGTTTCAACTCCCACCTCCGACAGACCTTCAACCACATCCCGATGGAGGCGCGGGACATTGAGTCCGAATGGACCATGTTCTGCGTTTCCATTGTCGAGGCAGCAGTCCAGAGTTGTGGCGCCTGTCGGGGCGGCAACCCTCGAACCCGCTGGTGAACCCCAGCGGTGAGGGATGCTGTCAAACTGAAGAAGGAGTCCTATCAGGCTTTTTTGGCTGTGGGACTCCGGTCCGCTGACGGATAATTGAAATTTTAAAACCTGTATTCACCTGCTGTAAATTATGACACTTAACAATAGATAAAAATAGTAAATACTATAAGAACAAAAAAAAAATCAATCATTGCAAGTAAATTAAATGCTGACAGCTGTTTCACCGAAAGACTCAATAATAATCTAGATTGGAATTGGCCTTGAAATAAAATAAGATAAATAAGCAGTTAAGTTCAGGTCATATCAGGTTGATGAATAAACAAAAACTGATTATGTCGCCATTAACTCCAGATAATTGAAGACTTCTTTCCACATCTCTCATCTCTGCAGCAGCTGCCGGATGTTTTCATCAGAGTTCAGTTGGAAGGAACAGACCAAGGACAAGAATGAAGCCGTTTATGAGGCTATTTTCTCTTCTTTCATTTCACTCACTGCAAAAATACATTAAAATTTCACTTTTATTACGCTGATATGACCAATACATCAGTAGATGGCACTGTTGACTCATTTATACCCTCCTCATCAGGGGCCACTACCATGACTGATGACAGAAGGTGTTTTCAACATAATCATCATACAGCCTAAAACAAATTCACCTTTAATCATTAAAAATTTTAAGTGGATAATTTTCTTTTTGTCTTACAACATTTTTCACTTCCTTTTAACATATTCCTATTTCAGCAGTGGTATTTATCTTTTTTTTTGCCCTGCCTGCTCTGCTCTACATCCTGAAGGATTCAGCTCCGCGTACTGAGGACTGTCAACACCTGAATACAACCCAGTCACAACAAGTAACATGCAGGCAGTGAAATAAGGGGTTTTATTTGGCCACTTGTAAGGATTTATTTATTTTAATACAGATTTTGACTGCCATTCTTGCAGTACCACCCAAAGTAAAAGACATCAAATGTTCTTGAAAAATGGAAATTGGCTTAAAATGACACCAAAACAGCACAAGTAAAGCGAAGCATTATCTCAGTCAAAGACTATTTCTTTCCTTTTTTTACGCCTGCTCCCTTCAGGAGTCGCCATGGCGAATCATCTTCTCTCATCAAATCCTAGTCTCTATATCCTGTTCTTTCACACTGGCTAACTTCATGTCCTCTTTCACCAAATCCATAAATCTCTTCTTCTTCTTTCCTCTATGCCTCCTGCCTGGCAGTTCCAACCTCAACATCCATCTATCAATTTATTCCCTATCCCTCCTGTTTACATGTATAAAACCATCTCAGTCCGATTTTATCCCCAAAACATCTAACATGTCCTGTCCCTCTGATGGACTCATCCCTGGTCCTATCCTTTCCTGTTATAGCCAGAGAGAACTTCAACAGTTTCATCTCTGCTAGCTCCACTTCTGCTTCCTGTCTTTTCCTAAAGAACACTGTCCACTGTCTCCATCAATGACAAGTATCTTAGATCACTTTTTTTTTTTTTTACAGTTGTTGGACTGAGATACAAGACAATTCCCAGAAATAAACATGTTCTATTCCTGGAGTTTTAGATTTGATTTGTTTTCTACCTAACAGTACAAATTTAAAATTGATTTGCAGTTTCTACCAACAAAGTACATCAGTATTGTGTCTTACTATTGTAATACATGTAAGAAACGCACGGTGTCAGTCGGAGAAAAAAGTGTGACCACACAGTAATTCATGGAGAAATACCAAATGCATGTGTATCTGGATCCATGTTAAAGAATTTATTAGGAGTGCACACACACACACACACACACACACACACACACACACACACACACACACACACACTGGATCATCAGCTATTTTACGCAGCACTTTTCATTAAAATTCAAGAAACCGTTCCACTCCTTTGTCCATCCTGTCAGTTAATTATTCATGTTTTTGTTGTATTTTTTTTCTTTTTTTTCCCCCGGAAATGACAGATTCCACAGCTTCGAGTATGAAACGTGCCGCACGCAGTGAGAGACGCGGGAAAAAGCGAGAAAGGACTGACAATGAAAGACTTTTATTTGCCCACTTCTAACACTCATTCATCTGAACTTCAAAAAGGATGAGGGACTGATGGAAATTCAATGAGCTAGGGAGGCGGATGGGGGGGGGGGTGAGGGGGCGAGGGAATGTGGAGAGACCAACGGAGTTAGTGTAAGGGAGGAATATCGAGGGGAGGGGACGAGGAAGAAATCTCTGCGTCGCAGCAGACCCGTGCGTAAATGTGAGCCATCCTCGACGCATCCGGCCCTGCAGCCTCCTCTCCTCTCCTCTCCTCTCCTCTCCTCTCCTCTCCTCTCCTCTCCTCTCCTCTCTTCCTCCCTCTGCCTCCGCTCCCAGCCCTGGAGTCCCGGCTGTCTCGGCTCGGCGCCCTCCTCCAGGGATTAGGAGGAGCGCCGGGGAACTCGTCCCGGTTCCTGCCGGGTTTCGTGACCACCAACGAGAGCCATGGCTCGGAGCGCCGGGAGAGACGCGGCTCGACACGGTCGCGGATGCCCGTGATGCGGGGTCTGATCGCGCCTCAGAACACCTTCCTGGACACCATAGCCACTCGTTTCGACGGCACCCGTGAGTGCGAGGTCTCCTATCCTACTTTAGATATTAATATTTCACTTGAGCAGTTTTATTTTCCAACCTTGAGATCCAGCTGATTCACTATAATTTGAAGAACCCATCCAAAGATTGTGAATCACACGCGTTAGTGATGCGCCATTAATGGTGAATGAATTATGATGAATGAAAGCACACACACGCACACATACATAAACACACACATACATCCAACACACTCAGGATTTTAAAACCTTCAGTATAGGAAACCCTGTTGGAGAGAAGAATTAGACTTTCAAGTAACTATTTAATGAAATTTGGAAAACTGCTTCTTTTGACGCAAATGCTTTTGTGTGTGCGCGCGCGTGTGTGTTTGTGCGCGCGTGTGTGTGCATGTGAGTGTGTTTTGTGTCGAGCCACCGGATGTACAGTGCAAATTAATGCTGTGAGTCAGTGCATTGATTACCATTTCAAAAGCTTCTTTTTTCGCTTCCTTGCCAGTTTTATGCCACCGAGGGCCGTCAGTCAGACAGGGCTCTATTTTAGTTATTAATAGTCGTGTAGTGTGTGTGTGTGTGTGTGTGTGTGTGTGTGTGTGTGTGTGTGTGTGTGTGTGTGTGTGTGTGTGTGTGTGTGTGTGTGTGTGTGTGTGTGCGCGCACGTGTGGCCTTGCAGACTCTACAGATTCTGCAGAGATACTTCACGTCATGACCAGAATAACCCAAGGGTCCAGGGTAGAAAAAGAAAGCGGAGCTCCCTTAAGTTCTCCTTTCTGCTATGGGCAGTTGTTTTTCGGAGTGGTGGCTGTAGAGCTCACTGGCTGCTCCTGGATCATTATATTTGCTCGTTGTCCATGTGTGAAGGGAACGTTACCCTGCCAGTTGCAACCTAACTATGCATCTATTATCCATTTATTACATCTGCAGGCAGACCCAGATTACTTCAGTGCGGTTGCTTGAGGGCAACTGAATTTGAAAAGGCCCTCCCCCCTGTTTACATGTACAGTTAAAAAGAGTGGCTAAGCTCTCTATCAAAATTTTATTTTATTTTTTTTCTAACTTAGTTTCATTTTTGTTTTTCTGTGATTTTCAGCAGTGGATTTGCTGAAATTTATCTGTCCTTAATTTTAATCATTCAGGAATACTTTTGGCATTTGTGGCAAATTTCTCATCAATTTAATGCAGGCTTCATGCTTCAACTTTTCACATAGCACTGAGTGGACTAATACGCATTTTCTTGTGTTTTAATTAAGAAATTACTCATTTCCTTTGAAAGAATTATAAATATTTCAAAGTCTCCTTGTTTCTGATCATGCTACTGAACCTTTTTGTCGCCTCCTTGTTGCTCCACACTGTCTGGCTTCTAATTTTGGAGAAACTTTCCTTCAACTTTTGGGTCTTACCCTCTCATAATCTCTTCCTCTCGAATACACCTTGGAAGCACTTCAGAGCGAGAAAGAGTGAGTATCTGTGTCGGATGTAAATCCCAAATGCTGCATCACTTGATTTTGCAGAAAAAGGTCAAAGTGCAAATTTGAAATTGGGTCACAATGAAAAAACTTTGCCACTGAATTGTTTTCATTTTCCATACAAGGTCCAATGGTCTAAAATCTATAAGATTTTGAGATTTAGGAGAATGAAAAATAGTGGTAAGTGTTCAAGAGAATGTGAGGGGTATCCACCTGGTACAAATCATAATGTTGGTTAACTTAGATACTTCCCCGAGGACATCTATCAACATGAGATTACCTGTAAAGAAGTTAGATAATAATCTTCATCACAATTATAATGATGGAAAAAGAATCAATCTGCTACAAACAGAGGGCCCAAAATACCCAGAAAAGAGGAGTTAAAAAGGCGTTTTATGTTGAACTGAGATATTGATTAACATGAACATTTTCAAACTATAAAAATATGTATCAGATGAACTATAGGCACATTTAGAAAGTTTGTTTGAACAATGGAGGAAATTACCTTTCATGATATGAGATTTTCCATGCATATTGACACCGCAAAGGGAATTCTTAATATTGTGAAATTGATAAAATTACTTATAACACATTTGCTAGATATTTAGATGAACATTTCAGATCATTCTATCAGCTGAGGCCAACGCCATTTCTTCAGGCTACACGTGAATAAAACGCCAGAGAGAGAAGAGAACAGAGCAGTCACACAAAAAAGGAAGTTCATTACATAATGTCGATATCAAATAGATTCTTTCCAACCTTGAATTACTACTCACTCGTTTTCACACTAATTTACTGCAAAACTCTGCAATTGATCTGCAAATTAGTCTGAAATAAAGCCATTTAGAAATCGCAATCTATCAACATGCAGCTGACAACACTACGCAACTCAGTGAGCAATAGGCCAAATGTGTAGATGAAGGATAAACGGCAATGGATGTGCATCTATTTGCTGGAACGTACAACCTGTATTTTGAGGGCATTTCTGCTCCCATGTTCTTTACGCTAACAGCTGTGGAGTAATCTCGAGCGTGAAATAATGCTCAGTGGGTGTCTGTTTACATGCCCCCCCGCCCTCGTCTGCTATGGGCAACATTTCATCAGATAGCTGTAACGCAATCATTTTTCATATAATGTTCGCAGAAGTTACTTCTACTATTCATTACAGATCGGTGGAATTTCTCAATCTTAGTTCCTGGACTGATGACTTAACTTGGTGTCTGGCTGAAGGAGAGCTATCACACCAACGGCTGAGTAGGGACTTCACCCACTTAATGAATCTCACATGGCCCCTGGCAGTTGTGCAACTGGATCCAGACCATATCCTCTCTTCCGCGGATCATGCCCATTTGAGAATAGCAAACAGAATCACTTATAAATCTTTCTAGAGCCAAACAGCGGCAGAAAAAACAATTTGACCTATAATTTTTCTGCCAACCTAAACAGATCAGAAAGCTCTCTGCTTTTCACTCGTCAAAAGTCAACGAGGCAAATATCTGCATCCTCTCTCAAATATCTGATGTGATTACTGAAGCTTCATTTCGTGCCCTAGAGATGATGAATCTCTTTAAGTTGAAGCATTTTTTTTTTCCCAAAACACTTTAAAAGACAAAGAAGGAGTCCCCCAAAAAAAAATCAAGCCAGTAGAAGTAAGATACGGTGAGGAGTAGGGCATAGCAAAGCTAAGACGATGACACGCAATAATCCAAATGCATTATGGTTAAGGAATAATTGGAGTAAAAGAACAAAAAAACAACAACTTTGAACTGCTTCTAAAATGGAATACATCTTAAGTAAGACGATAAATGCAGTGGAATTAATTGCAGTGAAAAAAAAGAAGAAAAAGGAGAATAATATCAATAAAAGGGTATATACATCTTTCTTTTAGACTTTTTATAGCAGTTTTGTGAGTATACGGAGATTGATGTTGAGCATTTGGTGAGGCAAAAGATCAATATCAATATGATCAGAATAAAATACGCATTACACAATACTTCACAAACATTACACAATATTGCAACGTGATGGCAGGCCGTTCATTCATTTTGAAGTATTTGAAGAAAAGTCTTTATTTGTTTTACAAAATGAAAACATTGAAATAATATAAGGTTTTTTATATTCCTGTTTCATATATTGTTATTGAATCATTCTTATGATACAAAGATTAGCAATTATAATAACCCTGATAGTAGCTTAATTGACTTTGATAATATTGTGTGTAATGTGCGTGTACTAAACTACCATTGATCTGACCGCAACGCAGCCTCTGCAGCCTCAGCTGGATACAAAGAGATGAACAGAGTAGACGTTCCTGTTGGAAAACATTTTGCAAGATAATATAATTTGTAAAGATTCTCAACTCGAGACTCTGGTTAAAAAACAGTGTAGGAATTTTGATAAAGGCCTCTCTGACCAAACGGTTGTATGACCAGAGAGCATGTGCACGTTGACTGAGCCAAAATGGCGAGCAAAGGAGATTTTTTTCTTGCTGCCACAGTAAACCATCACACGAGAAAGACGCATTTTCTGGAAAAGGCTTCTCTGATCCAAACTTTGAAAACAGCACACTTAAATATCCAACTTTTAATGAATTTTCATGTGATGTTCTTACGAATGTATAGGGAGTAATTAGAGTTTTATCCTCAAATGATTACATTCTAATTACGTTCATGTAAAAAGTGTTAAAACCAGTTCAACCTTTTGGGATATAATCATGCAACAACGTGTAGGAAAAAGTATATGTGCTTGGCTGGTATGAGCTTTCCAACAATACTGAACTCATAACATTGATCTCGAGGTATGACGGCATACATATATTATTAGTTGTTTTTTTTCATGTCTGGTCTTCTTTAACTGGTACTCATGAACATTACTCCTCTCTATGTATTCTCATTTTCAGCCTTACTGTATTTTTCCATTATTAATTTATGACAATGTGCAGCCCAGCAGTCCAGTGGTCACGCTGGGGCTTCACAGTAATAAGGTCTCGTGGTTGACTCTGTTGGCTGCTTATGTGGATTTTAGACGTTCCCTGAGGGTTCTCTCTGGGTTCTCCCGTTTTCTCCTGCTGTACAAAAATATGCCTTTGGTGAATTTAAGCTTATGAATTGCCAACAAATGTGAAAAAAGAGTGAATTTCCCGACATGCCTACATGTGTCCCTGTGATCAAATGGCTTCCTGTCCAAGTTAAACCCCGCCTCCTATCTAATGGTTCTTTTTGAGCCCATCATATCAATACATTTATACGATTTATACAATTACAAGGCTTTTATTTCAAACTTCTTAGGAGATCCCCTTTATAACTCTTCTTTTGTATCCCGAGTTTGGTGTTTTCCCCCACACAATGATGGCATCTCCTCAGCTCCTGAAAAAAGCAACCTCTTTCCCTTTAAAGAGTTAACTGGGGTGGTTTGGGATGTGGGGAAGGAATGGTGATCGTTTTGCATTCGTTATTTTGTCAAATTACTTTGTTGGAAAGGCGCTACTTGATAAAGTCTGGCTCATACACATTAAGTTGTTAGGAAGGTTTACATTAGTTGAAATTATAAGATTGATTAAAGTCAAATTGACCTATTTCTTTTATCTGGGATTTTTCCAGACCTTGAAATACAATTAAATGATAAGGGATAAATTTGCTTTAAAAAGGCTGATTTAAAGCATTTTTATACATTACAGAATAAAAACATGTTTTCACTTGGGATTCAGGAAAGACATTTTTGAGCTGTCCAACTATTCTACAATCCTGGACAATCATATCTGTCTGTGCTCATCCCTGCCTTTTTTCATCGGCTCACAGCTGCTTAGGCACCAGCATCATTTCGTTAAGTCATGACAGATACCGATTGGAATTTCCATTTGATGTATTTTCCCACTCAAAAATGTCTAAGAAATATTGCTGATTTATTCATTGCGAGTTTAATGTGCAATATAATATGACTGTGATTTAAAATGTTTTTATCCTCTTTCCTGCTGGTGAGATTAATGTCCTGTAAATGCTAAACAATTGTTGTGAGTTGGGCAATGGGACGATTGTTTATATTGAAAAAAAATGCAATATTGTTGTTAAACAAATGTATAAATGTATATGTACCTGTCTTTGGTTTGTAATACTATATGAGAAATGTGACAATTTCAGCAGAACACAACCTTGGAGAATATTTGAACAAACATTTTTCGAAAAGATTGAATTGCTGTTTTACAGTGCGATTCTGTGGAGTGCAGCTCACAGTTTAAACCTCTGTGTGTTTTTGTTTGTGTTTGTGTGTGTGGGTGCGTGTGTGCATGTGGGTGTTCATGAGTGCCTTCCTGTTTCCGTGTTTGTGTGTGAGAGCATTGTGCCGGGATCCGGTTTTCCGTGTTATCAGGCCTCCCTACAGCAGCCCGGGGTCTAAATGTGAGAGGTTTGGAGTTCATCTCACAGGTTATTACACCTGGCTCACAGTGGGAATGACAGCCTGCCCTGTGCCGGGGGAGACCACAGTCATGGAGTCAAAGACAAGAAAGTAGGCCTCGGAGCACAAGGCTGGAGGAGAATGGAGAATGATGCGGCACAGAGGCTGTTTCTCAGTAACCAGCTCACGTCTCTGGGGTGACAAGGTCATGATAGCATGAGCTGACCATGGTATATTTTACACACTAATGTCACAGCATGGGCGGAGGAAGAGAAAGTCTCACGTTGAGGTCAAAAGATGTGGAAATTTGATGTGATCCATAGCTCTCAGTGCTACATCACCACAGCTTGATTGTAAACGCACAAGTTCACACATTTAATATTCTAAAAGGAGATAATAACTTATGGTCTTTCGGAAAGAGGATAGTTCTTATTTTGAGAATACAGCGTTACCAATTGTGAATGTCTTATTTTATCTCACAACTCAAAATTAGCTTTTGTTTGCAGTCAAATTTGATAAACCACTGTGATTTTTCCTGTTGAAAGAAGAAATTTTGATTAAAAAATGTAGACATTATATTGAGAAGTAAAAAAAGAAATTCTAACACAATTACATTTTAGTTTTGTCTACAGTAATACAGGGAGTTACTGTCAGAGATTTTAAATAGATTGGAAAAAAAATCCAGAAAAAAAACACTGAACCAGTCAGGATTTTCAACACTGAAGGTTATCACCTCGAAACATGATGGGATAAGGCTAAACACCCGCCTGCAGCTCACCTGACCTAGACTTCATTCCTGCAGCCGAGTGTTCTGTCCGTCTGGTTGGAAAATGAACAATACTGGCAGAAAAGTGGAGCGTGTTTAAACAACAGATGGAATTTGAAGGGCATTTTAAAACAATCACAAGTGTCCATTAAGGTCAGTGCTTAAGATTACATTTAGCTCGGCTACAGTGTAATGGGTCCAATGGAGACCAGTGTTATTTTCCAAAATTGGCTTGCCTCTCTTGATGCATGCCTATATTCTACCATTTAATCTTGAGGAAAGTGCAAGAATGTTTTTGGGGATCGAGGGAGATGTGATTCATCCAACCCTATTGTATTCTGTCACAGTCCTTAGAATGTCCAGCTGAGTCGTTCCCTTGTTCATAAACCAAGACATACTCCCTGCTGTCCCACATTGTCAGGAACGCTCGAATGAGCAGACTGCATGACAGCAACCTCATTTTAACACACCTGCTGAACCTGAAAAGGTTAGGAGTGGCTGTACTTTTTTTTGCTTTTTTGTGTCCTATTAGAGAAACAGACAAGGCTCTGGAAAGATTAAATGATAATGATATATATATATATTTAAAGAGCATCTTCCATCAAAGTGCTGTACATTGAGAAGGGTCAAGAGTAAGACGCAAATGAACAAAGACACAGTCAGTTAAAAAAAAAACAACTTCCTTAATACATAGTGGACATAGATGATCCCCTTGATAATTTTCTTGCAATCGCGAATGTCTTACTTCTCTCCAGTTCATTTCTTGCATAGTTCGCTCGGTCTTGAATCATGCACAAGCATTGCCCCTTTTCACTGCAGACTTCACAGTGCAAGGAAAAAAAACACACTAAACTATAGCTTCATCTCATGAATTGTCATAAGAAAGCATATCAGCATATCATATCCCACCCGATGTTGCAACTCAATTAAACGGAATGCAGCCACTTGTACGTTTCAAACTTTTCAAAAAGGGTCTATTGTTGTTGCTTATACTGTAAGTGGCCAGGTAACAAAAATACACCCCTGAAATTCACTAATTACCTTTTACCATAGATCCAAGCTGCGTCTTTTACTGGCAGAAAAAAAAACTGATGGGAGGGGTTCTGAGAAAGACTTATAAGCTATTCTGTTGATGAAACACGTTAAACAAGTTATTTACAGTGTTTATACTGTTATCTACTATAGAAATGCATTCTAACCAAGATCTAATAAGAAAATGTATATCTTTAAACAAAATATATATTACATTATGACATTGTCATTACATATTACAACTTGGGGACCAAAAGTAACTACAGTTCTCTGCTATGATTATCATGACAGCCAGCATTTGCATTGGAAATATAGTCCCTAATCAATTGATAAATTATTAACGTTCATTATCCCCACCTTGGAGGACCACCTACAGGACCTTCACTGGCAATTTATTTCTTGCTGTCTCCGTCTGTCCTCATTCAATCATGTGCTCTCCTGCTCCCTTGTCAGAGATTGCTCACATTCTTCATTGCAGGTGTTGCCTTTTTGTGAGTCACTTGTGCAAAGTCACCCATCATACAATACACAGTTCCATCATGAATTATTCAACACTGCCCTGATAACAAAGAA
Source organism: Fistularia tabacaria (assembly GCA_901007705.1). Classification (NCBI taxonomy): domain Eukaryota; kingdom Metazoa; phylum Chordata; class Actinopteri; order Syngnathiformes; family Fistulariidae; genus Fistularia; species Fistularia tabacaria. The sequence continues at coordinate 393,864 of CAAKHD010013748.1, read as the reverse complement.
TATCCAACCATTTGTCAAAGCACTGGTGTCTATAACTACTGGACGATTTTAAAAAGTTGTCTTCCCAGTTCCTTATACAATTAAGACTTGGAATATTTCCAGGCTATTCATGAGTCTCCATCAATCTTTCAAATAGCTCAATTTTTCAATTTGGTGGCATTACCCATCTGCTCCCCTTACTATGTATGCTTTCATTTTTGTTCTTGTAAATGTATTACTTGAGCAAATAAAGAACACAGGATATAACTGTGGAGTAATAATTTCAATTCCTTATTCAGCAGAAATTCTTGTTTGTTTTAAAAATTGATGAGACTTACTGCCTTGACCGGAAAAGTAATTTTGTGGAAGTCATGAAAATTAGACAAATCTGCGTTGCATCAAGGTGGCCAAGGTTTGAGGAATCTGGATGGAACTCCCTGAGAACCCTAAGAGGCTGGCCAAAGAGAAGCTCGGCTACAGAGTAAAGCAAATGCCTCATAGGGGCAGAGCACAGGCCCAACAACATCCTGGGCAACAGGTTGACCCTGTTGCTATTGGTTAGGCCAGCCTGTGAGTTGTATGCCATAGTGTGATGGAGTTGCCCCCAGGCTTTCTACCACCGCAGTCCTCAGTCCCAAGGTGACTTGGTGACCCCTGTTGGAAGTCAGATGAGAGGGTGTGTTAAAACGAGTAACCGAAGAGGATATGAACGCCAAGGCGTTGGAGGACAGGGGTACAGCCCCGGGCCTTGTGGTGGCCCTGTCCATCATGGTGAAGAGGAAGGCGAAATCTCTGATGGAGGGCAGGACACTGACACGGTCAAACAGTCTCAGAAACAAGGGGTCCTTGTGTGTCGGTGCAATTTAGCATATGAACACAGGAAGCCACCCAGCTTTTCACGTCCTTATGGAGGCAAGGCCAGACTAGTCCCCTACCACCTTCCCCGATGACTTGAAATTGCACTTTCTGCAGTCGGACAGCAGTTGCGGCAGCCCTAAATTCCTTGATCTCTGGAGCCGGTGCACTGCCATGGCAGTATAATAAACTCCCAGGTGCACAGAGTTAACCAGCACTCAAGTCAGAAAATCAGCCTCATTTTGCGGGTCATAAATGTCTATGGTCAACATGCCTGGTTAAAAAGAAAAAAAGGGGCTGGAATGCACCGGCCAGCTACTGCTCCCATGTCAAAATGTGAGGCATGGGGGCATATGAGGTCTGTAGGAGCAGCAGGAGCAGCAAGAGATTAAGGAGCCAGCAAGCCAAGACTCATGAGGGCCAATTTTGCACCCTCAAACACCTGGACACATTCAGGGACCGGTCCACTCTTATCATCCTTCCTGCTGTTCAACGCTTCATATAAGAGGTGCTACTGGTGGTCTGAATGAGATGCCTTCAGCTCAATGTTCAACACCATAAACCCAGAAGTCTCCTGCACCAACTGTCTCAGCCTCCACCTGTCAGTGGATCACTAACTTCTTGGCAGACGGGAGGTAGCAAGTGAATCAGGGAAAGTTCACATCCCATCAGCTCCGCTGTTCCCCAGGGGTTTATGCTTTCCCCCACTGCTCTTCACTCTACACCAATGACTGCACTTCAAGGGACCCATCTGTCAAAACCTGGAAGTTCACAGGCGACAACAGTCATTGGTCTCAGAAAAGATGATGAGTCTGCATACTAATGGGAAGGTTGAACAGCTGGTCCTCCCAACTCTATATTAAACAGCACTTTAGCTACTGCATAAACTTGCAGGTTTCTAGGATCCATCATCTCTCAGGACCAAAAGTTGTCATCCAACATAGATCTAGTCATCAAAAGCGCCCAAAAGAGGATGTTCTTTCTGCACCAGCTTAGGAAGTTCAAGCCTCAGGACCTGCTGATTCAGTTACACTGCAGTCATAAAGTATTTTCTTTGCATGTCTGTGATCATCTGTTTTGGTTCAGTCACCAAACAGGACAGGAACAGACAATCAGGACTGCATCATAGGTGCTAAGCTGCCCTCTATTCAGGATCTATACTCTTCCAGAGTTAGGAACTGGGCAGTAAACTTATCACATTTCCAATTCTCCCTTCTCCCTCTTGTAGGAGGTGCAGGTCACTGGATGCCAGCACTACCTGACATTGGAATACCTTTTCTCCCTCAAGCAATCACTCTGCTGAATTTATAAATCCACACAGCATACATATTTATCATGCACTAATGATAACATTTGTCTGTAACTGATCACTATTATCTAGTAACCTAATTTTTCCTGATTGTGTCCAGTCATTGTTTACCTTCATGTCAGTACAAGGTGTAACTGTCAACCGGAGCCAAATTCCTTGGAAATGAGAACATACTTGGTCAATAAAGTTGATTCTGGTGGTAGCTATGCGCCAGGTCCAAGATAGAGAAAAAAGGTGTGGCCCTGCCCGCTTAGCAAAAAAGGCCTGGATATCTGCCCGTAATGTTAGCCTTGTTAAAGTTACAAAGTTTACAACAGGGATGCTAACCTACCTATGACAGCCCTGGGAACCATGACGCACATTTCCCGGCTGTTCCAACATGGATAATGCTGCTTTAGGGAGTTTGGCGCCATTCGAGGCGACGTGTACGTATAAAACACCCCATGGCACCCCATGCTTGATAACTGTGGCAGTAAAAGCAAAAACTCTTAAGGCTGGAATCTCAGGAAGGAACCCTTGGAATATCATTTGTGGCCAGCTTGTTAGCAAGGACAAAATACATGAGCCTATAACGCACACAAGGGTAGCCATCAGGTGATGGTCAGCAATGTCCACCAAACCATTAACACAAATTTCCAACTAGACTGACGCCCACTGAAACCCAGAGTCACAAATTTTGTGCAGAAAGTGCGAATAGGAGTCCCATTAGCTGTGCCCAACTTGAAGCCATGCCTGTGAATCAAGGCATCCACAGCAGTTGCTGGCCGGATTCCTCTGGGCACGCACTTCCACCAGCAGGCACCTATCAACATAACAGACATGGCAGCCATAGCAGAAGGCTTGCACTCAGCCTGTCGGGCCCTCGATTGTAACGGTCTGTACGTTGTACAGGCAGCATGGCAACACTGTGCTGGAGGCTTCCTCAGACAATCCCAAAAGGTCTTTAGTAAGTAAATTCAGCAAGCATGCAAGGGCAGTGTGCACTGGTCGGAGAGCTGCTGCAGGAAAAAGGTGCACGAAGAGAAACAAAGTGCCACCTGAGCCGAGCAGAGGTGGTTAAGGAATCGAGCAGTGCGACTGTATGTTGATATATACCGTTGTCCACTGTGATTTGGAGGTTGAACTGTGAAACCGCAGCATCGGCTCATGCTGCGAAAAGTCCAGCTGTCCAGCAAAAATTGCAGAGGACATTTCATGAAACTGTGTGGCTGCCATGTCATTTGTACCAAATGAAAATGTCAAATGTCAGAGTCATCACACTGGATATCATCAGAGGGAGACGAATCAACGTGGCATTTAGTCTAATTTTTATTCAGGCACTTCAACCAAAACAGAACTCCACATCAAACCTTAAACTCCTAAATTGCAATTCAAGCCCACCCACCAATCAGTCCGATGCAATTCAGGTATGTGAGACAAACCGCTCCCCTAGTGCCTCCACAATGAAAACTATAGGAGTCATAAATGCATCACATGCCATCCAATTTCACAACTTCATCCATAAACTGAGCTGCAATAACAGAATGTATTTGCTGCTTGTACATGTCAGTCAGATCCTTTCCAGTTGTACATAATGTGATGAAAGTATTGTCATGGCTGCATTGCCCGTCATTCAGTTTCTCTTCTGCAATGATAATTCTTACAACCAGCGTTAAGTACTTGCCCGAGGCCTCGAGCGTAAAGAAAAGCTGTCACTGCTGCTCAATTTATAGGCATGCAATCTGCGGGCAATGAGCTGTACAAATAGTTTATTTGTGAGGCACAATTTCATGCAATGTCTGACGGAAAAAAAAGCTGTTAAAGACACCTCAGAGAGTGTGATGGGGTGAGGTGGTAAAAGATGAGCCAAAGGAAAGAAAAGATTATTCCAAGTGAATAATGACAAGGAAATTAAATGAAGTTAATTGAAAACCAAAATGAGGTTAAATCCATGCACAGGAGAAACGTTTTTGGGCTCTGCAACAACACACACGGTGTAACCATTTTAAATCACGTTGTCTTTGAATGAACAAAACATCTTCATGTAACCAAGACGCTGTGACTAAGTAAAGCATGCTGAATGAAAACTTACAAAATGGCTGCAAGGCTCTCAGTGCGGCAGGGTTTGAATATTTATTTTGCTTTGATTGTGTTGACAAGTCTCAGCTGTTGTGAGTTGTTTCACACTCAGAGAACAAAACCACCCAGCCGGGCTCACATAACAACCTGCCAGCTATCCCCTGCATCCATGTGCGTTTACTTAGCAAAATATTGTTTTGTTGTGTGCAAATTATGAAAATAATTTATCTGTGATTTCTACTCCCAGTTAACTTAGTTCATCCTTGAGTCTCTGAATATGTTCTTTTAAATATTTACAAACTGATTCAGGGAACTGAAAATCACAAAACTAAAAGTGAAAAAAATTATTTCCCTTGATTTGATTTATCCTATTTTCTTCCTGAGTCTCTTCATCCATCCATCCAAGCTCTGCCGCTTATCCGTGGTCGCGGGGGCAGCAGCTGGAGCAGGGAGGCCCAGACTTCCTTTCTCCCCAGCCACATGGTCCAGCTCTTCTGGGGGGACTCCAAGGCGCTCCCAGGCCAGCCTGGAGAGCGTGTCTTGGGTCTTCCCCAAGGTCTCCTTCCAGATGGGTATGCCCGGAATACCTCCCCCGGGAGGCGTCCAGGAGGCATCCTGACCAGATGCACGAGCCACCTCATCTGATTCCTCTCTATGCGCAGGAGCAGCGGCTCAACTCCGAGTTCCTCCTGGATGGCCGAACTTCTCACCCTATCTCTAAGGGAGAGTAAGGCCACCCTGCAGAGAAAATTCATTTCGGCCGCTTGTATTTGCGATCTCTACCCACAGCTCGTGACCATAGGTGAGGGTAGGAATGTAGAGCGACTGGTAAATTGAGAGCTTTGCCTTCTGGGTTAGCTCCCTCTTCATAACAACAGACCGGCACAGAGTCTGCATCACTGCAGACACTGCACCGATCCTCCTGTCGATCTCCCGCTCCATCCTTCCATCACTCGTGAACAAGACCTCGAGATGCTTGAACTCCTCCACTTGGGGCAGGACCTCTTTCCTGACTCGGAGTGGGCACTCCACCCATTTCCAGTTGAGCACCATGGTCTCGGATTTGGAGGTGCTGATACTCATCCCGGCCACCTCACATTCTGCTGTGAAACGCTCCAGTGAGAGCTGGAGATCATGGCCTGACGAAGCCAACAGAACCACATCATCTGCAAAAAGCAGAGACTTGATCCCGTGGCCACCAAACCAGATCCCCTCGACGAGATCGGAAGAGCACACGTCTGAA
>CAAKHD010013748.1:268914-388400 GCA_901007705.1 Fistularia tabacaria | reverse complement strand
CCCTACACGACGCTCTTCCGATCTCTCACATTCTGCTGTGAAACGCTCCAGTGAGAGCTGGAGATCATGGCCTGACGAAGCCAACAGAACCACATCATCTGCAAAAAGCAGAGACTTGATCCCGTGGCCACCAAACCAGATCCCCTCGACGCCCTGGCTGCGCCTAGAAATTCTGTCCATAAAAATTATTACAGAATCGGTGACAAAGGGCAGCCCCGGCGGAGTCCAACTCTCACCGGAAATGGGTCAGACTTTCAACTGGCGATGCGGACCAAGCTCTGACTCCGGGCATACAGGGACCGAACAGCCCATATAACAGGGGTCGGTGCCTCATATTCCCAGAGCATCCCCCGCAGGACTGCCCACGGGACACAGTCGAATGGCTTCTCCAAATCCACAAAACACATGTAGACTGGTTTGGCAAACTCCCATGCCCCCTCGAGAACCCTGCTGAGGGTATAGAGCTGTTCCACTGTTCCACGACCAGGATGAAAACTACACTGCTTCTCTTGTATCTGTCCATGCAATGTTGCAGAGACGCGTCAGTTAGGAAGGCCCGACAGCATCCAGAGCCTTGAGGAACCCAGGGCGGAACCTCATCCAGCCCCAGGCCCTGCTACTGAAGAGCTTTTTGACTACTTTAGCAACTTCAGCCCCGGAGATAGGCAGACCCCCCCCAGGGTCTCCTGGCTCATTGGAAGGCATTTTGACGGCATTGAAGAGGCCTGAGAAGTATTCCTGCCACCGATCTACAACGTTCCGTGTTGAGATCAGCAGTGCCCCACTCCGACTGTACACAGTGTTGATGGAGCACTGCCTCCCCCCCCGAGATGCCGGATGGTGGACCAGAATCTCCTCCCAGCCAGCCAGAAGTCATTCTCCATGGCCTCCCCAAGCTCCTCCCATACCTGAGTTTTGATTCGGTAACCGCCGTAGCCGCATTCCGCCTGACCTGCTGATATCTGTCAGCTGCCTCCGGAGTCCTGCAGGCCAAAAAGGCTCGATAGGACTCCTTCTTCAGTTTGACAGCATCCCTCACCTCTGGGGTGCACCAGCGGGTTTGAGGGTTGCCGCCTCGACAGGCGCCCACTGCCTCACGGCCGCAACTCTGGCCTGCCGCCTTGACAATGGAAGCTGGAAGCGCGGAACATGGCCCATTCGGACTCCCTGTCCCCCGCCTCCCTCGGGACGTGGTTGTAGCTCTGCCGGAGGTGGGTGTTGAAACGTCTTCTGATAAGGGAATCTGCCAGACGTTCCCAGCAGACCCTTACATTACGCTTGGGTCTACCAGGTCTAACCGGCATCCTCCCCCACCATCGGAGCCAACTCACCACCAGATGCTGATCAGTTGACAGCTCCGCCCCTCTCTTCACCCGAGTGTCCAGGACATGCATCCACAAGTCTGACAATACGACCACAAGGTCGATCAAAGAACTGTAGCCTAAGGTGCGTTGGTGCCAAGTGCACATATGGACACCTTTATGCCTGAACATGGTGTTCGTTATGGACAATCCGTTGCGGGCACAGAAGTCCAATTGCAAAACACCACTCTGGTTCAGATCAGGGGGGCCGTTCCTCCCAATCATGCCCTTCCAAGTTGCACTATCGTTACCCACGTAAGCGTTGAAGTCTCCCAGTAGAGCGAGGGAATCCCCAGAAGGAGCGCTCTCTCGCAGCCCCTCTATGGACCCCTAGAAGGGTGGGTATACTTAGCTGCTGTTGGTTGCATAGCCACAAACAACAGTCAGAACCCGTCCCGATGGCGGAGGGAGGCTACCCTCTCGTCCACCGGGTTGAACCCCACCGTGCAGTCGCCGAGTCGGGTGGCAATCAATATGCCCACTCCTGCTCGAGAGGCCTGGTTCCAGACCCCACGCTGTGCGTCGAGGTGAGTCCAACTATATCTAGCCTGAAACTCTCTGACTCTTTCCCCGCTGGAGAGGTGACATTCCATGTCCCTAGGGCCAGCTTCTGCAGCTGAGGGTCGGACCTCTGAGGTCCCCCGGTTCGCCCACCAGGCACTCGCCATCGAGCCTCAGGGCTTGGCTCTGGGGGGGGATGGCCCACGTCCAGGCAGGGGAAAACTAGGTCTAAAGTTGTTTTTCATCATGGAAGTCTTTTGAGCCACGCTTTTTCTGGCCCCTCACCTGGGACCTGTTTGCCTTTGGTGATCCTTCTGGGGGGCATGAGGCCACCGACAACATAGCTTCCAGGATCATCGGGACACACAAAGCCCTCCACCAAGATAAGGTGGCAGCTCAAGGAGGGGTCGTGAGTAAAACACTAATCGAAGTGTTTATAGATGAAGGGAATTTACAACGTCAGTCCCTCGACAGGACCTATTTTTGAAATAAAGAAATAGATGAGTGGATAACACAGTGGTGCGAAGCGACCACTGCCTCACAGCAAGAGTGGTTAGAACCATACCTGCTGCCATGGGTTCCCTCCAGGATCCAAAAGTTTTAGTTTAACTCAACAGAAACCACCATTAATGGATATTCAATAAATATGTTTGTATTATTCAACTCTGAAGTGATGTATCTGTCCTGTTCTCTTCTTCTTCTTCTTTTTCCATCCAACATTTCCTCCCAACAGACAGTAACTTTGTGCTGGGCAATGCCCAGGTTCAGACACTCTACCCCATCGTGTACTGCTCCGATGGCTTCTGCGAGCTGACTGGCTTCGCCCGCGGTGAGCTGATGCAGAAGAGCTGCATGTGTCATTTCCTGAACGGAAGCGAGACCAGCGATCGCCTCACCTCTCAGATGCAGAAGGCTCTGGATGAACGTCGGGAGTTCAAGACCGAGATCATTCTGTACAAGAAGAGCGGTAAAGTTGGGCATCTGATGGTGTAGCGTTCATTTTAGTTCAATAGTTGCGTAATGTTTCTGGATCGCCAAGAGATTTTATTCGGATCAGAGACTTTACCTGTCTCTCTTACAATCAGGCTCCAAGTTCTGGTGTCTACTGGACATTGTACCAATAAAGAATGAGAAGAGCGAGGTGGTTCTGTTCCTGGTCTCACATAAGGACATCACCGAAAATAAGGACCTGGACCATGGCAACGATTCTGACACTGGTGAGAAAAATAGGCATTGTCAGAATTCCCTCGATGAGTCAGATGAAATTATCTTAAGAGGCTTTGCAGCTGGGTCACAAATCTACCAACCACCAGGAATGGTGGTGTGACAGAGGATGTTTGGGATGTAGCAAATAACCCCCACCTTTCTTTTTAGCAAGTATGTTTATGTATCCAGCGACACTGATGTTTCAAGAAAGATGGCTGTAGTGGCTTTGTCTAAGCATCGTCTAAGGGCGCCACCGGAATGAACTAAAACATTTTTTGACAAAACTCAACTCCTTATTCAACATATGGCTCACTTTTTTGTGTTATTTGAAAACTTGAAAAAAATCACTTTGGCGTTTATTTTAAGAAGGTGACAATGTAAAAAAATATAAATTACCACATCAAGCTGATTTGTCCTTGTAGTCTTACCGCCCTCAGTTTTGCCCTTATAGATACAGTTGTCACTGACTATGGGGACTAAATATGCTGTTTTTCGGGCTAGATACTTGAATTATGGAATTGCAAGACAGATATGTTATACATCAGAAATACCTGATCAACCTTAAAGCCCAAAATCTTCCTACTTTACCAAATTTAACCAATGGGTTTCTGGACCAATCAGAACACCTGTCTTGGTCTGCAGCTCCCCAATGTGGATAATTTTGGACATACCTATTTTCATAGAAAATAGGCACTAAAACATGCAAGGTGTCCATGTGTGTCCGCAGACTCCCTGTATAATGACAAAGAGATTGCAAGTGATGAAGAATTAATTAATCATGTATTTAATTTACCCTATCATTTATTTTATTTTTTTTCACGACTGCTTTTATGACAAGGTCAAATTGTATAAGATAAATCAGTCAGCACTCTCCCCCAAGCAGCTAAATAATGGATGAATACAACAATTTGATTTTAAATTTTTTCATCGTTGGATGTTTGCTGTCGGCAGAGATGTCAGTCTGTTTTCTGTTTAGCACGCAGGTTCACTGATATTATAAATTTTACAGCTCGAAACAAACACGTGTTGTATTGACTCAAAAGGGCAGTTGTTAGGAGTGAATAGCAAAAGTGACTGTTATAACCTCATTCCACCCTATGCTTGGTGCAATGTACCATATTACATGAGCTCTTGGCTTTGAGTTTTTCAGAGTTCTAAGGAAAAGCAGCAACATAAGATGATTTATGTTATAACAGCGACTGAAAAGCAGAGAAGTTATTGTTAAACAGATCCTCATTCTCATTCATCTGTTAAAAAAAAGTGTGACAGTCACACTATCTGAGTTATGTAAGATTAATTGCAACTCTGTTGCTTGGAAAGTTATTAATTGGCATTTAAACAACCATTTTGTCATTGTGCTCTAACACTTTTATGGACTACACAGTTTTGTTGTTTGACATAATTTAGCCTTACATTTTTGCTTGTGTTTCCAGATGAAGAAACCGGACTGGAAATCCACCAGGTCAGCCGTCCACCGGGCTTCAACATGGAGCGCCGCCGCAGCCGGGCCGTCTTGTACCAGCTCTCCGGACACCTGCAGAAACAGGACAAGACCAAGAGCAAACTGAAGATCAACAATGTGAGATGTTTTTTTGTGATGAGGGCTGAATGAATTTATACCTATTTCTACTGTATTACATCAGAGTGTTTGCTTGTAGCGCCACATTTGTAATAAGGCAACTTCATAACAGTAAAAATAGTCCGACTGAGGATATTTTTACATTGACATGTTATTAATTAGTAATAATATAATAACACAATAATAGATCATAGGAATATGATATGTATCGAGGAATAAAGACAATTACTTTCATCAGACTATGTTTTAAAATGTCTCTGCATTCAACTTCTGCTAGCATTTACATACAGCGTATCAGGCACTTCAACGATAACCCTATATATTTTTCATGAATGAATTAACAATGCATTAATTATTTCAAAAACAATAATTAAAATAGATAAATGAACAGTTCATAACTTTGCAAATATTTCTTATTACTTCATTTTGATGTTAACAGTCCGACTAATTTTTAGAAAATATCTTGCTGGGGTATTCATTTCCAACTGTTTTTTGACTATTTGTAAAATTACTGATATTTCTGAAAAAAATCAAGTGAATTCACTAAAGAACACATTATTTAATAATTGCAAAACAAAATTGAACACCTCTTAACATTAAAACTGAGCTGCACAGATTTACATATTGTGATATACGATAAGATTACACATTATTGAGTCAGCAACTGTAACAAAACAAATCTTGCAATCTTGCCTTCCCAGTGTAATCTCAATGACACCAAACCCCCGGGGGCAGAGATGCCAATGAAAACTTTACATTAGTCAGCCAGATTACTTTAGGAGCAGGCCGATCACAGCATGGCAAACAAATGTTTCATCTTCTTGCATCAGCTAACTGTAACATGAATTTGTTTTTACCACATACACTCAATATGTGGTTAAATATCGAAGGCATTTGTGTCAGGGTTATACATAATATAACTTTGTGGCCCCATATCTCATTCCATGATGACTTTATGAAAAGAGAACTGTTTTCACTTTTTATATTCCTGGTTTAAAGAAAAACACACCTTTTATTCATTTCCCTTAGTTTTCTTTTGAATCAGTTCATATGGACTATGGTCAAAATAATGGACCTTGTCCTAATATTGATTTTGGTTAATGTGTATAGACATGGACAGAAATCATGAAAATTGATTAATTATTATTTTCCAAATCTTTTTTTTTCTTTTTTTTGGTTGGAGTGGTAATGCAACCTCAAAATAATAAGCCAGGTGACATAAACCTAACCCATGACTAACTCTCCTGCACTGCTACTAAATAATAATAGGACAAACTAATGGAATAAATAATGATTAATCGATTGCTAACCAGTTTATGCAAGAAATATTCTGTATAAACTAAAAATGCTGAATGGCTGCACTAACAGTGTGCATGTATATTTGTCCATTAACCCTAATTAGAGTGTTCTCGGAGCCAATGCTAATCCAGTTCCAGAATACAAGGTGGCCGACATCCAGAAGTCCCGTTTCATCCTCCTGCACTACGGTGCATTCAAGGCTGGCTGGGATTGGCTGATCTTGTTAGCGACCTTCTACGTTGCCATCACCGTTCCTTACAATGTCTGCTTCACTACAGTGGAGATACGAGAGGATGGAGGCTCAGGAGCGAGAAACCCGCCAAGCGTAAGCGATATCCTGGTGGAGATTCTCTTTATTATTGGTAAGGCTCGGTCCCCGATGACTGGGAAAGCAGTCATGTGACACTGATCAATATTCATATCGCATATGTTTAGAAATGTATACAACGTTATGAATTACTTTATACCATTTTTTTGACACAACTTGAGTATTCAAATATCTGTTAAGAGCATTAGATGCCCTCTTTGAACTATCAGGCCTTTTCTATCTCTAACTGGCCACTACAGTCTACACTGCCTTCAACCATTTCCGATGCTGTAGAGCTGTATGCTAATTCAAGCTATAAAAAAAAGAAAAGAAAAAATCTGCTCTCACTCAACTTGCTCTCTTCTCTCTCTGCAATGAATCCAGTAATCCTGCTGGAGCAGAGCATGTTAAAGACTATCTTTATAGCCCAAACAGTGATTCTTGGGTAGTGGGTTGTGCTTTCATCCTCCAAAATATTTTTAAAGAAATTCCATGTAAAATTGAACAATGAGCTAACTATATTATGAGCCAATACGCATCTAATTAAGTGCATTCATATTGCATCGAAGATTCACAAAAAGTTGTCAATAACACGTTTAATTTTTATTTCTTTATTTGTTTATTTAAATAAGAACAGTGTGCAGAAAACATTAATCTTAATAAGAAGAGATGCTCTACACCAGAGTTAGCTACAGGCGAGTTTACATCTGTAGTCCTTGGGCAGGTGAGAAATCCTTTACAAAAGTATGCTACATACAACCAATAAACAATTAAGGACTATCAAATTATTTAACATGATCTATAGGTTTCTAATTCATGAAATGTTTAAAATATTTACAAAGTCCATTAATTGCCTAAAAATTCATAACAAGCTCAAATAATTAATTCATTGTTAACATTATCCAATAAAACTGTACAATAATCCACAAGACACAAAACAATACCATAATCTATATAAGCAGCAATAATAACCTTACAATACACATCTAGAGAAGTTCAGTGCTGACATACCTGTCTGTTCAGGAGCCACTGTTTGAGCCCATGGGAAAAAGCAGTGTGTTCCAGTGTTTAACTGCTGTGTATGAAAACACTGATTGTCCAAACATAGTGCATTTAAGTGGAATGGTCAGATCAGAACTAGCAGAGAATCGAGATGTTCTACCCATCTGCTCTGAACGTAACTGAAAGAACCCTCATAAAGGAGGGGGAGCAGAGTTGTGGAGATTCTATAAAGCAGCCACATTTCTGAGTATAAGATCATATAATCAAAGTTTAACATGTTGTACTTATTAAATATATTCCAATGATGATAATTTAAAGATTCTTATCAAAGACTTTAAGAGCTTGCTTAAAAAGTATTTCAGTGGATTTAATATATATAAATAAAGGCATTTCACAGTCATTTAAATGAAATTTTTATGAAACTCCTCCTGTTGGTTAAAATCAGTCCAATTTTCCAATCCTGAGTAAATATTGTTTGTAATTTAGCCATTTTGTTATTGTTGCAAATAATGTATACATTTTTATAGGAAAAAAACATCAAAATAAAATGAAAATAACTCAATTATTATCAAGGATCACATCTAAATACTCCAAAGTCATCTAAAACTCAGCCAGATTTGTGTCATTATCAGTTTATTTCCCTAAATGTAAATATTTGTAATTATTGATATTGTATTTCTAGATCAGATCAGTGACAGCACATCAGACTAAGGAAAGTCAAATTCAAACTTCCCCTCTCTCTGCTGGAAACACACCTCAGCTAATATTTAACATGTTGTAATTGAGGAAAAATAAATCCACAGAGTCAGACATTGTCATTGAGAAAAGGTATCATTAATCCAGATTCAGTTGGTTGACTGGAAACAGTAGAAACAAGGATATTGAGCAGTGTTGAAGCTTTTAGGAAACACTCTACCCTATTAAAAATCTGAAACTGAATTTGTTAGGACTCATTAGCTCCCACGAATAGTCTGATTTTTTTCTTTTATACAAATAAAGACAGACAAATGGATTCAATCAACAATACAGCACATGTTCGGGTTAAAAGTTGTTCCACAATGATTGAATTACTCAATTGAATTGTCCCTTGACTATGAATTTTTCCCTCGGCATATAAAATCAGCTGAAATATAAACATTTCCAATCAGAATAATGTGCTGCTTTAACTGGTGTGGAGTTTTCAGCACAAAAATCATGGCAAAGGCGATACGACTGCAGAGGACCTTTTATTGAAGAAGCTTAGAAGGTGATCGTGATGCAATTCTGTGGAGGTGCGGGTGTCTTTGCCAAGAAATATCGATTGTTTCAGTCTCTGTGTTATGACAACAGCAGCACCAAACCCACTGAATGTAAAAGATTAGTGGGAGTCCATTTAAAGCCAAAAAAGGACATGTTCATAGTTTTCAAAACAATTAAATGAGACATACAGTAAATTGGTATAATTGTCCAGCGAAGAAAAACCATGCAACTTAACCCTCAGCCATACTGGCGGGAGAACATGCTATCTGTTATTACGTCACCCTGGCGCCCTTTTTCAGAAGGAGGAATATGTATTTTCTCCACGTTAGATTTAGGTGGAACAGGATGAATTCGTCCTTCTATTTAAATTATGTGCACGATGCCCACAGTGATGACATCCTCTATGTTTTGTCTTTATAGACATTGCGCTAAACTTCCGAACCACTTATGTGAGCACATCCGGTCAGGTTGTGTACGATGCCCGCTCCATCTGCATTCATTACGTCACATCCTGGCTATTCGTGGATCTGATCGCTGCCCTGCCCTTTGACCTCCTCTATGCTTTCAATATCAGCGTGGTGAGTCTTATGTACACACACTCTCAGTCACAAACACACACACAAAGGAAATATGTTTGAACTGACAGAAATACCTTTATGAATAAAGACCGAGCATGTTCACTGCTGGCAGGAATAGATGTCATTGTTTTATGGGCAGCACTCTGGCTCACCAGTGGTTTAACTAGATTAAGAAAAGAGTTTGCAGATGAGCACACAAACCACGCACCTAGACAAACAAACAGAGACAGAAAGAGAGAGGGAGCAAAAACAATTGAAACTCTCCACTCGATTTTCTTCATATCATTGATGTTTCTCTATTGCATTTGTGTTAATGATATTTAACAGAGAAAAAAAAACGTGAATCTAAGCTTTGAGAAGAAACTCATTTAAGTTAATGATTATTAGGCTGATGAATGAAGTCTTTGGGAAATTTGGTCCCAGTGATGTGTGGATTAGTCTGATGATGTCACGCAAGGCCTGTGACTTGTTTCTCAGATATGGTAGATAGTGGATCACTGTGATGAATAGTAGGAGAAAGGGATGACCCACCGGAGTCAAAAGTTGGGCCAGGTCATAAAGTTCCAAGGACTCTTCTCAGCGTACACTTTACCTTTATTGAAATGGCAAAGTCATGAACGGAGTTCATGTCATCTTGCAATGTTGGGTGGTGTTGTTACTTCAATTGAACCAGAACCAGTTACTGAAAGTCATTTTCAACACTTTATAAATGACAGGATTATGGTGTTTATAGAACACATGCGGTCCGCTCTGTGTCTGTGTCCCATCAAATTCCTTGACTTGATCCCTAGATACCCAGAGAATTAAGTCTAAGTGAATGGGATTGAAACCAGAGCTACTTCCTCTAACTAACTGGGAAAGTGCTATTTGAAGAACAAAATGAATGAATTAATGAAGAGAAGAATGAATTAAAAGAAAAGAAAAAAGGGCAAGGACAACATAGTATTTGATTAGTTAATTATCCCTATTGAAAATTTAACATGATAATTAAACGCGGGAATATGAAAAGAGCATTTATATTTGTTTGAGATTTTTTTCCTTATTGACTGTTAATTTTCTAACATTTTTCTTTTTTTTGCCTTCAAATTAATGGCTTTCCCAGAACTTCGGTGTTCACCTGCTGAAGACGGTGCGCCTCCTGCGCCTCCTACGGCTGCTGCAGAAACTTGACCGTTACTCACAGTATAGCGCCGTGGTCCTCACCCTGCTCATGTCCACCTTTGCCCTGCTGGCGCACTGGATGGCCTGCGTCTGGTACTTCATTGGACGCAGCGAGATTGAAAGTAATAGCCTCGCCTCTTGGGATATAGGTGTGTGCATATGTGTGTGTGTATGTGTGTCCTGTACTATTTGAAATTTCACAAGACAAGTAGACATTCATGTTGATAACAAATGTGTTGATTTTTAAAAAAAAAAAAATTTAATAATTGACAAATCAATCAAAGATTAAAACTAATGATGACTACAGGTGTGAACTCAAATGCAGATACATAGCAGGAGATTTAGGTTAGAATAACAAGAAAGATGCAGTTTAGTTAACACCACTGGATTTATAACCCCCATGGGTGATATTTTTTGGATGTGTCCTATGCCCTTGCCTATGCTATATAATTATAGCCACGAGTAGACAGAACTCAAATATGTACATCAAATTACTTACTAAATAAATGAATAGTCATGAAAAATATGTTTTAAATGAAATGGAAATGCAATATATTGCAAATGAGCAATAAAAAACAAAAATACTGTTTCTAGTCCGTCCAAATTTTAAGATAAGATAAGATAAGAAAATACTTTATTGATCCCCATAGGGGAAATTCGGGTGTTGCAGCAACAACATTAGAGGAAGAAGAAAAAAAACAAACAAAAAAAAAAACAGGAGAGATAAATACACAAATTTATGATCTAAAAACATTCTGTGAAAAAGGAAAGAGTTGCAAATACACAAAGCAAAACAGATTTAAAAAAATGTGTGCTGACATGTGACACCAAACATCACAACTGTTATTTTAAAATAGGAGACTGACGCAAAGGTAATCTGTAACATATAGTCAAGAGCTCTGCATGAAGACAGGCTTCCAGTGTGTGTGTCCTTTTAGTGAGAAAAACACTTCTAATTATGGTAATCCATCTCACCTCCTGTTGCGCTCACCAGTGATAATAACAATACTTTGAGGTACGGTGGGGGCTTATGTCCTCCTGTTCAGGAGGCTTAAATCGGAAACATGAAGGTAGACATGAAGAGAATGGGGCTAACAGGTGAGAACAGCCAAAAAGTAAATCAATAAAATCACATCTACTTGAGCCAAGATTGCTGCTGATTAACGGGTCAGCATTTTTTTTTTTTACAAAGCGGCTCCACCTTTGTTCATATGCAAAGAAAAAGTGTACATGTGGTTGTGCATCTCACTCAGCTCTGAAAGAGCTATTCAAAAGGTGACCGTTTAGTATTTAGCGTTGCATTTTACAAATAAACTGCAGTTTGAAATTATCACCCCCCCGAAAAAAAACTTTGTTGAAAGCCTAATTACACCTTGCATGATTACAAATATAACTCAACAAAGTTACAAAATGTATCTTTGCAACATTGTTCTTCAGAGTTCTTCAAAATAATTTCCACCTGCAGCCTTGTTACCATTGCGAATGAAGCATTCTAGTAAAGGTCAACTAACGAGCACGGCTGCATTTTAATAGGTTTGAGTCTGAGCTGTGTCTCCGCCCCTTCCAGGCTGGCTGCATGAACTGGCCAAAAGGTTGGGAACACCGTATTTCCTGGCACCGCTCACATCTCTGCTGGGAGTTTCTGATTCACCACAAGGCACTGTGACAGCAGGGCTGACCAATTTGAGCCAGTGGAACAGCTCCGGGATGGAGCCGCTGAATGGTTTGCTCGGCTCTGGCCACTGGAACAGCAGCAGGACCAGAACGAGGACATCGAGCAGCTCGGGGACAACGTTGAGCGGCGGTCCGTCTGTCCGGAGCTCCTATGTGACGTCACTGTACTTCGCTCTCAGCAGTCTGACCAGTGTGGGGTTTGGCAATGTTTCAGCCAACACCGACTCTGAGAAGATCTTCTCCATCTGCACCATGCTGATTGGAGGTGGGGAAAGCCCAGCAGGCAGCAGTTGCCCGTGTTTTCCAGCTCAACTTCATCTGTAATGACAACTGCAATCTAAATTTCAAGCATTGGGATTAAATTCTAAAGCCCATATACTGAAATATTAAAACCTTGAAGTTTTTCTTGGTAAAAAGCCTTTCATAAACATTTAGATAGTCAAAATGGTTTAGGTCTATGTGACTGTATTTGTGGCCAGTGGGCGCTTGGGAGTTTTGATATGTATCAGAAACAAGTGCTGACCAAGACAGTTAAAATCTATGAGTTAGTTAAGATCTAGGTTCATTAGAGTACAAGTGTAGAAATTTTCAATCGACCACTAGAAAAGGAAAAAAAAAATGAAAGTGTAAGGGTTTAGTTGTTTGAGAAACTTTTGCAAGGAACTATTGAATGTGATCTCTATGTGAAGGATTCTGATTCACAATTTCAACTGACATATTTTAATCTAAAACAAGACAGCTCTTACCCAAACTCATTCCATAAAAAATAAATCAAATAAACAAATTTGGGGTTCTATTTATTTACTTACGAGATAAACAATCCTGTTTCTGTCTGTTTCCACAATTAAATAAAGAAGTAAATACATAAATAAATGAACTTTTTTTTTGTTGATCTACTTACTATGAAATATCCCTATTTCTATCTCATAATTTAAATTTATACAAGTGCCTTCAGAACAGAATTCTGTTTGAAATCTTCAAAGGGACGAGCTTTTTGTTTTTTAACGTCTTTTTCCATCTCTTCTGCAGCATTAATGCACGCCGTGGTGTTTGGGAACGTGACGGCCATCATCCAGAGGATGTACTCACGTCGCTCCCTCTACCACACTCGCACCAAGGACTTGAAGGACTTCATCCGTGTTCACCGGCTGTCCAAAGCACTTGAACAGCGCATGATGGAATGTTTCCAGACGACCTGGTCCGTCAACAATGGCATAGATGTCAGCGAGGTAGGATAATCTCACTGCTATAAATGATGTGTGTGCAACCTCCTCTTGTGTTCAACCCCCGACATCCCCAACGAACTATTTCAGTACTAGTCATGAAAAATCAACAGAATATTTAAAGTGGACTTTATATGGGAAATATTTGAGGGACCTTTGTCTATTTTATGCTTTGCACATTGAGCACGAAGTCAGTTTTAGTTAAGTCATAGCATTATCACAAATGATAAACCTTCCACTTAAAAGATGAAAAAAGAGTAAAAGATTGAGCCTGTGTCCTCATATGCTTTCCCCAACATCACATGTCCCATTCCTCTCACAGCTGTTGAAGGACTTCCCGGATGAGCTTAGGGCCGACATCGCCATGCATTTGAACAAAGAGCTACTGCAGCTACCGCTCTTTGAATCAGCCAGCAGGGGGTGTCTGCGCTCCTTGTCCCTCATCATCAAGACTTCGTTCTGCGCTCCCGAGGAGTTCCTCATCCGCCAGGGCGATGCCCTCCAGGCTATCTACTTCGTATGCTCAGGGTCAATGGAAGTGCTGAAGGACAACACAGTGCTAGCCATTCTTGGTAAAGGCATCCATTTGATCAACCGAAACTGTTCTTTAAAGTCACGCGGTGACGCTCCAGTGATCATTCCAGGGCGTAGCCTGCCTCCAATCCAATGGCAGCTGGGACCTACCATGCATGTAATATAAGCAGTGTAGATCATAACCATTTATCTCAGTGATCCTCTGTTGCTGGAGCGTACTACTGCGTTTTAATGTCAACTCCAGTCTCACATGATGCTGATCAATGGAGATACGTGGGCGGCATCTCCGATGGGTTGTTACAACCTGCCCTGCAGTGAATTATTAAATGTTGAAGTAAAAAAAAGAGTGGAAATCATATTTCCAAGACAAATGAAACTATTGGATTGAAAAATACAACTAAAACTATTGTCTAAGAAGGTTCTCAGTCATCCAGGCCATGGTGACGTTTCACCTCTCATCCAAGAGACCACTTTAGTTCTGTAATTATCAATTGGCATAAGATATTCAAAGTTGGAAATAAGAATGTTTACCCTCTGACTGTCATGTTAATTGCAGGTCTCTGACCGAAATACAAGAACACTCAGGAGGTAAGGCACTTCCAGGGATTTATTTACAGGGACTGATTACGGACTCTATCGTGCTGGCCAATGAATCTAGGGGCTGGCTTCCTAGAGATGGACTTCAAGGGGATGTCGCGAGATGAGAGCCAAACCCTCTGTCCAGGTGAATAGATGGGGGCTGGAATCTGTTTCCGGTCAGCAAGGCAGCATGGCCAGGGCAGCAGACCAGATACGTCTGCAGCGATGAATGTGGTGGTGGACTGAAGTGACAGTGATGTCTCTGATCTGCGGGGAAAAGGCGTGGCTGGTCGCCCAGGGAGATCTCAAAGGGAGACAGATCAGTGGTAGCGGAAAAGTGCTATGGGCATACTCGAGTCAGGTGAGGAACTGACTCCATTCGGAAGAGTTGGTGGATGTGAGACACCTGAGGGTGGCCTCAAGTTCCTGGTTCATCCGCTCTATCTGACCGTTGGATCGGGGATGAAACCCTGAGGTGAGGGAGACCTTGGCGTTGAGTGCAAGACAGAACTGTTTCCACACCTGGGAGGTGAATTGAGGTCCACGGTCAGACAGAATCTCCTGGGGGATACCGTGGAGATGGAAGACATGTTTGACCAGCAATGGGACAGTCTGAAAGGCTGAGGGGAGCTTCTTGAGGGGAACGAGAAACCATCAGTCTGAGGACAAAGGAAATTTTTGCATCACTCTGGGGGAAGCAATCAGGTGATTGAACACCAGGGTGCACTGTAACAGGAACCCCCCACAACGTACCTAAATCTCCCGAGAATTTCTCTGGAATGGGGGAGCTATCCCCCGGGAGATGGAGAGGGCCTGGGAGACTGGTGGAGTGGAGGGCACCTCTGCAAGAGGTGGGGACAATGGATTAGCCTGAAAATTAAGCAGCAGCTAAGTAAGCTGAGCCAGATGCTGGTTGGTGATCTCTTGTTGTTCGCTTTGGGACCTAAGAGCAGCATCATGAGAGGCGATCACCATGCTCTGTTCAGCTACGGCCCTCCTGAGAGTGTCCGCTGGGTCAGAGTGACCAGATTGTTCTGTCATGTTAATTGCAGGTATCTGACCCGAATGCAAGAACACTTAGGAGGTAAGGCGTTTCCAGGGATTCATTTAAATTCATTCAAAGATGTAGGGGTGACTGTGCTGGGTCCAGATTGCTTCTGGGATCACAGGAGTCTCAGGACCTTGCGGGGAAGCCAGTGAGACTTAGATCTCTGGAAGAAGGAACTTGCGAGGAAAGGCGAAACAAGGAACTCTGGAACAAGGGACTTACGAGGAGAGGGCGAGTAGTAGACCAACAATCTGGCATTGCATGGCTGCTGCTTGATGAGCAGATGGATCCTAACATTAACAGACACGAGTACAGCAAACTATCATATTTGAGACGAGGACTTGCTGATCATGGAGGACTCCAATAAGTGTACAAGTGTAGGACAGGAAATAACTTGAATCGGTTACCTATGTTTATCTGAGATTTACCGTGCTGGAATAAGAGAATCTCTAGAGCTGTGTCCTACAACATGACACAAACACTCCTCCTATTTTGGGTCCCTAGGATGAAATAGAGAAGAGGATTACCGACATCAATGGAATCAGTTCATTCATATACAGCAGGGGAAAATTGTCAACTGTGTTTTTCATGTTAATGACCTGACTGCAAATTATGAAGTGATTTCAACCCAGAGAGGAACGAGTGTTCATTCATAACAGAGTTACACCTCATATGTATTCCCATGCACGTCCAGTTGGATGTTGAAATATTGAAACACCAATGAACACACAGCACCCTCCCCACACACAAACACATGCAGACTTACACTGTGCCTCTCCTGCCACATTAGATACGTAGGACAAGATGCACAGGAGGTGTGCTATTTTTTTCTTACAAAAACAAAATTGCACACGCTCGTAAATTGTTTTGGCATTGCCACTTTAGATTTAGAGCTTGGGTAAAGGCATTGCAAGAGAGGAAGCTGAAATTAATGGAAGATTGGAGTGCAAACCCTCTATTGTAACCTTCACTGATTTTTCTGCATCCTATACTGAACAGTTTACAGGTATATCAAATTATTTAACATCATAACCAACAACCCACCACCATCAAATTTTGAATTTCAAGTAATTTAAGGATGAAAATATCTAGATGTAACTTCTGGATTTCAATTTTTATGTCAATTTTTTCAAGTCGATTTTTAATTGTGAAAACATGCTCTCAAAATGGATAAAGACAAATGAGACGCCTTGCAGCATGTTCAGTATGTTACTTGTTTTTTTTTGTACTTCAGCTTTTTTAATAAATTAAATTGCAATGGGAGTGTCCCAATTCACCATGTCCATTTAATAATCAATTTTAAATACAAATATGCCATGAATCGGAATATAAAATGTATTGTAAAATCAAGGTAAGTTAATTGTGGGCATTTTAAAAGGTCCATGACAATCAATTTGATTTCAGATTTCAGATGGTGTAGAGAAGAAAGAGACTTATCAGCTCATAGTGCAACTTTCCCTTGATAAAATGTGGCTGCTGTGGGACTCAACTGTAAACAGATCTAGTATTGACAGTTTGGATCAACCTTGTTAAAAGAAATGTAATTGTCTTCCTACTGTCCAGGAAGGGGCGACCTTATTGGTTCTGACTATCTGACACAGGACGAAGTGATTAAGACGAACGCTTGTGTGAAGGCCCTCACCTACTGTGACCTGCAGTACATCAGCCTCAAAGGCCTCCGGGAGGTTCTCTCTCTGTATCCTGACTATGCCCAGAAGTTCATTACTGAAATCCAGCATGACCTGACATACAACCTGCGGGAGGGACACAGTACTGAGGTAATTTAACATCAATACAAATTTAAGGCAGTAGTTAATCAAAAAATCCAAAGAAAAATAATAATAACAATAATTAGAATAAAAATAACAGTGAAAAATAACAATAATCATCATCATCAAAATTACATCCCAATTGAAATGAGCAAATGATTAATAACTACTGAATACGGTAGACAGTGGAGACCAGTGATATACACAATAACTAAAGGTGCATTACAGCATTACAAATACCTTGCAAACAGTATTATCAGCAAAATGTCAGCAGATTTAATAAATACATCAACCCTTATTTTGGCTAAATAATTGATGCAGAGGTGAAAAGTGTGCTCAGGATTTTTAATGATTGACTGAGGAGTTAGATTTTTGGGGACTTGATATACCGCTAATGAGAAGAAGCCGGTGAGATCTGTGTCACCTTCGACTCATCTCCAACTGTGCAGGTTTACCAAGAAGCCATATTGTTCAGATCCTCCAGGGGAAATCCAAAGATGCTCCTTAGTCATATGGGAAATAACCCCTACAGAATGTTTGGAGTCTGCTGTATGGATTTTTGCCACGGTGCATTGTGAAGTGCCTTAAAATCCAATGCATCCCTATTCATGATGTTAGTTCAATTGCTACATGAAAAGACACAATAAAAGTTTGTAGAGGATTGCAACCCTATATCTCCCATGTTAGATGAGAGCTAGAATCCCTTTCACTTACCCACAGTCTGTATGATGGTGAATATTTCTGCACTCTTTGGTAAATACGACTTCACCTGCCATTACTTTTATGGCCCATTCAGTTTGAGGAGGAAAATGCTTGATACTTTCATTGGCTTTGCTCTGATACGAAAACTAAGTGAGTTTGTTGCTGGAGGTTGCGTTCCCCTGTATGAGATGGAAATGTCCTGCTCTCTGCTGATGCAACAGTTTCCTGCTTTTAAAATGTTTTTACATCATGTTCTGCCAAATCTACTCAACATTACCTTGTTACTTTACAGGTATATTGGCTGCAAAGACGGTGACAGGTTAACATGCATTTAATGATGAAAAGCTTTGCTTTCCCAACAAGCAGCGGATGATACACAGACTTTACAAGAGTGTCTGTTCTGCAGTAGTTTGATATTTGAAAATTAAAACCAGTCACAATGTTAGGCGTCATCTCAATATGTGAGGTGCAGTACAAGTACAGGGGAGAAAGATGCATATTAGGGACACCTGGTAATCCACCTGTGAATTGAAAGCTCTGCCTTCAGAATCCACATCTTCATCACAAATGCAATGTGAAATGCTGACATAGCTGCTGACGGGACAATTATTCTGCCAAGACTTGGACTGAGGCATAATGATGATGACGATGATGATCATGAACACATTACTGGCTATTCAATTACATACACACACACACACACACACACACACACGCATATATATATATATATATGGACACACACACACACATACAAATATATACATAAATATATACACACACACATGCATATATATACATACATACAATTTATTCATTCATTTATCTATTTTAATAACAGCCATTAGCTCTGTCTTGGAGGAAGATAAGGCCCATTGAAAAAAAATATTGACCCTTAGTGCAAAATAAGAAACAGTAATTGGTACATGAAGCTCGTTAGAGGTCTGAGTACACTTCTATTAATGACTGTAATTGCTGTGAGATTGTAGAGGAAATGAATCATGTTATTATGCCTTGAAGAAAATTCTGGGTTAGCGCCACAAGAATAGCACGTCTGTTTTTCAAAGACAATTCTCAGCTGTGCATCGATGTCCACCACCCAGTATTTTACACCATTCTAGAGCGATGGCACCACACTTTAAAAATGATTAAGCATTTGGACAGGGAGTGAGAAGCAAGCTGCAGCTTCTGCTTGAGGAGCAGCCGGCAGATAAAGACATGGTTGATTCCGATGCCAAGGATTTACAGATGGATCTCAGCTGCTCGGCACACATGAATAATCCTCATGCACTGGAACTATCAGAGACACACTTTCACTGTTATCTTGTTACTTAAAGCAGAGAAGCAAGAGAAATATCAAGGGATAAAATTGCAAAAAATGACTTAATTAATACAAATTTGACATCAGTTTGTGTTCTGTACATATACACGCCTGTGGATAAGTGCAGTAACCTAGTGTATCTTCAGGTTTCCGATTTTTCTCGAAGATCAAGTGACAGTGTCTGCTTTTCTAAATTTTGTCGGCCATCAGTGGGGCTGTTAAAAATAGCCAGAATTCTCTTCTTGTCGTCTCGTATCAACCTCTGCTCTCTCAGAGTTGGTTATTCCCCTGGAAAACAGAACTTGGTCAGAGACCTGAGGTCAGAGTGTGGTACCAGATGAATTCAAAGAAATCATCTGTGAATAAATTTGTCATTGAAAAAGTACTTTTTGTTTGAGTGCTACTCAAGAGTACTGCAAGACATTCATCAAATTCAGACAGTCGCAGTTTGATGTGAAGGGAGTGTGCTTCACGGACACACGTTAGACTGCTGTTACTCTGCACGCAGCTATGTGCTCTTATATATGTCAGAAAATGTCAATGATGTCAGTAGTCAAAGTTTATAGACCAAAAATGTACAATTTTATAGGTGCAGACAAAATGTGATAAGAAAAGATCTAATGATACTTCTTACTTTTTATCAAAACTGTACTCAAACTGTGATGCCAACAAACACAATACTGTTACTGTTACTGTTACTGTTAGCACTTTTCTCAAATGCATATATATCTGTATTTATTCCCTGTATAGAAAGATTAAGAGTGGTAGTCAGATCCCTGGCGGGGATGGCACGGGACTAAAAATAGTACTGTCTGAAGGGTGGGAGAGGGGTGGGGTCACCCCTGGTTGGATAAATATAGAGCAAAAACCAGATGCAGATGAGGCAAGAAAAAATCAGGATGAAAGAAAGCTGCAGGGGGAGGAAGAGAAGAGCCTCACCAAACATTGCTTTCCCAAACACACACACACATACATGAATGAAAATTCACAGTCTCACAACAACTTATGCCATTGATACACACTGACCCGTGCACATACACCTGGAATGCAGGGCGGTTCCAGTGTCCACATACACACTCAGTGGCCATAACAAATGTGAAGCCTCTATCACCCATGTACGCACAAATATACACACAGAGGGCAAAGCGGCATGCTGCATACCAATGTTGACACGTGCTACAAATGCAGACACTCCCTCCCTCTCTCTCCCTCCTCTTCGCTTGATTCCCTTCAAGCGAACCCCTGCTAAAATTAAACCTCTGATCTAAAAATAGCAGTCTCGCACGTGAGCCAATGATCAAATGCAGAAGACAACAAATGCAGAGGAGAGGAAGAAGGAAAGGGTGATGGTGACAGGGGAAAAAGACAAGCAAGGTCAAAGAAAAGTAAATTGTGATTTAGTCGACACTCCTTAAATCAGACCTATTTACAATAGCATAAAGTGGCCCTAAATAATATATTTATCAAATGACATTTCCCATTTAAAGCAGATACCTGGTTGTTACTTGATCACTCCGACTACGGAGTTTCACTAAAAGGCTCCAGAGACGTCGGTCTGGAACAGTGTTCACGCCTCGATTTTGAACGTGAATTCTCCTTCACTGATGCTGAGAAGCTGAATGGATGTTAGCACTGCTGAGACTATTGTGAATGGCAATGGTTGGTGCCCAGCACTGCTTGAAGCTCAGCAGCTCCCCGGTCTGGTCCCACTGTGTAATGAACAAAGGAGCTGACAAGTCAATTTTGACTTGAGAAGATGCATTTGGACAATATAAAGATTGAAGACTTGTGTGGGGGAAAATAAAAAAAGCGTTAGCATCCTTGATGTTATGTCCATTTAATAGGAAATAAATTTCAATCCGAAAAACCACGCCATAACACCTGATTCTAAACCTATAAACGATAATATTTAAACTGTATCTAAACTATAACAACACTTGTGCAAAATAGTGGATAAAATGTTTTCTTTGCAGTTAAACATAACACATATGGAATGATTTGTGCAGTTTGCCACCGACTATTTCAAAGTCGTCATCAGTATCCTAAAACATATCTCACAACTAGTAGAAGCGCTGCATTTAAGGGTGAACAACACATTTTCCACAGGTGGTACCCTGACAGATATTGAGTATTGAGGTTTCGGAGGCTCGAGCAACATGCAGCTGGGTTACAACTGTTATTGGAGTGACTTCCTGTTGCCAGCATGTGGATAAAGATGCAGGAGTGGGTTGAAGTATCTTCAGGGCCAGGGCTTTCTCTCTGCCTGTGAGAATTTTGGTGTGAAGTGGAATCAATGTAGCAGAAGTAGCCACCTGGCTAGGTCCACAATGTATTGGGAAAAGACACAATATTATGTAGGATATCAACTTGTTGAATGGGCAAGTGCAAGAAACATGCCAAATGTGCCACAGCACATACCGTCATCTAAAATGGTTTCGGAACAAATGTTTGAAATCAAGACCAAAAAAGTATCAAAGCCATCAAGACCAAACCCTCCTGCCACGTTACACATTACATTGACTCGTAAATATATTTTTCAACTTTTTTGTCAAGACTTGACTCCTTCTGTGTTATTGTTTGCTTTCTCCTCAATCCAATTAATATTCTGAATATAATGTGGATTATTGTGCACCAACAGGCCAGAGAATATTTCTTGCAAGTGAAAACCTACATGGCATAATAACTATGTCTGATTACAATTGAAGGTCACCACCATCTTTGCTTCCCTCTTTAGGCGGAATGCGAAAGCAACGGCGGAATCATGAAAAAGCTTCCCTCGATCAAAGAGGACGAGGAAGGATCGGGGTCCGAGGGAGAACGCTCACCCAATCCCAAGATGCCTCAGCTGGGTAGGCTGGCTCGAGGCCTTCGCTCTCCACTGCGCTCCCCCCTTCGCTCCCCACTGCTCCCACCAAGACCCTTCAGAACATCCACCGATCATATCCGACCTAACAACCTGCAGATCCCTGCAGTGAGCTTCAACTGCCTGCAGCCAGACTTCAGCCCCCAGTAAGAAACCTCTCACTGAGTTATTGATTGGGCACTTAGTGTGTTCACGGTTGTAGCAAGTAACCTTGTTTAGAAATTTGACTTTCATGCCTTTTGACTTGTTTGATATGAATCACAAAAACAAACAAACCCATGGTCTAATTTGCATGGCGTCCCTGGAGATAGGGCAGCAGACTAAAGAAATCAATTTGCCTTGGCGACAGCCTTGAAGAACCCCACAAGGCATCAATTCTGACACTTTTGACAGAACATACTCAGAAAGCTGAACTACAGGAGGGGAAGCACCCGAATCTTGATTCATCTGAATAATTTGAGTTTCACAGGGAGTGAATACAATGATAGATCTGAGCATACTTGTGTCAGTAACAACTCTTTTTGAAGAGCTCCTTCCCAAAATATACAGAAAAAAAACACTTCAATTACGAGATGATACCTGGACTTCTGGTCGAAGACCGCATGAATCAGAATCAGAATCAGAATAAATATCAGCTTTTTGGGACCAAGTATGTTCGCACACACAAGGAACTTGGCTCTAGACAATGGTTTCACCGAGTCCTGACTTGAAGGTAAACATTGACTGGACAAAAATATTGTACACAATTAAAAATACAAATGGACGAATGCAAAGTCTGCAATAAATTGATAATCCATAACAGCAATGTGGTTGGTGAGGTAGAGTAAAAATGAGGTAATTAGATAAATACAATAATAAATAGTGATGATCAGGTACAGAAGAAGCAGACTGGTAACAAATATTTCTTTTATTGGTTTAAAAAAAACGATTTAACCAAAGTCATAGGATGGATAAATGGTTGATGCACAGTATGATCTGGAAACAGAGGTCGGAACTGCCAGGAAGGAGGCCCAGAGGAGGACCAAAGAGGAGATTTAAGGGGCGGAAAAGGACATGAAGTCAGCCGGAGGGATAAAGAGAATGCAAAGGGGAGGGTTAGAAGGAGGCAGATGAATTGCGAACCCTGAAGGGGGCAGCCAAAAGGAAAAGAAGAAGTATGGCTTGGAAACATGGTCATATCTACATGGTTTAAATGCGACTCAGCTAAATGGTTACAGATCCAGCAAATAACTGACAACTTATCGGAGCACGTCGCTATAGGACAGAAAGCACAAAAATAGACCGACAAAAACATTCGGTATGTTAATATCGCCCTCCTAAAATGAATCCAGGAAGCAAACAAAAATACATTGTAGGGTGGAAAACAAGAACTCCATTAGGAATTAGTAGTTGTAGTTAATATCTTCATCTGTAATTGAGTGTTCAGTGTTGTGTTATCGTAGTTGTACAGGGTTCTTATCAACTCTGTGATCCCAGCATCTGAGGATTGTGTTACTTCGGGTGTGAGTCATTGCAGTGGCAATTAAAGTATCTAAAGGTTGTGTTTATTCAATGGTGAGTCACGAGGATGTCAGGAGGGGGTCTCTTATCTTTTACGCTATTTCAAACAAGAAAACCAAAAAAATCTGGATGCACCTGGGACAAACACCATACCAAAACACAGTGTGCTCTTTGTAGTTTCCCGTGAAATCTACACCCTGTTGCAGTTTTATCAGAGCCGAAATTTTGCATCATTATGCCGACCTTATGGGGAATAGCTGCCTTATTACCTTCTGGTGTCTCATTTGCTTGTGAGTCTGCTAGGGGTTTATTCCCCCCCTTATTAAGGGGATGTCCGGACATTCAGCCAAATCTCACCGGGCTAGTGCCCATAGCTCAGAAATGTCTTGTTCCATCTCAGGTGACCCATGTGGCTCAATGCACCGTGACAGTTGGGAAATGAGGAAAAGTAATTGCCATGGTTTGGCAGAAGCAGGTGGACCACCGGAAAAAAACAAAACAAAACAAAAAAAAAAACAAAACAAAAAAACTGATAAAAATGAAAAATGAAAAAATGAAGGGAACACTGAAACTGCCTTAGACCCGAAGACAGCTTTAGTTGAGGGAATATTGCAACAGTTAAGTGAACCTGAAGCAAAGACGTATACAAACACATGCAGACCGATTGTAGCATAAAATCCAAGACTGCCAAAAAAGCGCTGACGAAAAAGTTCTCTAAAGCAAAATGGATTGGATTTAGAGGTGATTTTACCAGGTGGTCCCCTTGGGAAGAGCAAATAAATCACAACAATGAAGCTAAGTGAACATGGGTTGTGCGGATCTTCTCGAGTCTGATGTCCACCATCCATAACGGCTTCATCGAATTTCATCTGGATCAGATTTAGAAAAGAAAAGGATAGTCAGAAAAAAGAAGACGATTCGAAACAGAAAACTTAAGTCTCAACAGTCAAAATATTAGGAATGCAACCTCAACCATGATCATTATGTAACTGACATAATAGGCCGTCTGTCCTCAGGTTTGTTAATGGAATTGAAACAGAAAACAAAAGCGGCTCGGGTCAGAAATTCGACTTTTCCCCGAGTACCACCCAGAGTTGTTTACTCAGCCCTGATTCAGCTACTTCAGGTAAACCCACACTAACGGACATGTGCATATCACATCATATAACAAATTAGAAAAACAAAGGTTCAATTCACTCTCGCACTGCAGGTTAGCTAAATCTGCCTTTCTAAATGTGTGAATGTTTCTGTCTTCAGGGACACATGATGAGGCTGACACGATGCAGAGTATTAATAAACTGAAACATGAGGTAAGGCTGAATTTGATCAAAAACTGGAAAGGCTTATCTCGGTCCCCTTTAGCCTGTCCAGAATTGGACGAGACTGAAAGTTCTATTTCTTCTTTTCTTCCCTTTGACCAGATGAAAGTTCTTTCCTGCCAGATGACGGCTGTGAGTCAAGAGCTGCAGGAAATGACACGTTTTCTGAAGCCGCTCTTACATGACTCGTCCTCGCTGCTGACACCCATCGCCGTAACACCACCGCCCAGAGTCTCCTCTGATAGCTGCTCACCGGGCCTCCCTCTTTTTTCTCAACATGGCTCGGAAGAACAACGTCCTACACGTGTCGCGGTTCCAAAGCCGCAATCTTCTAAGCTACGTTCGGAAGGCTGCGTAGAAGAAATGGGGTTTGATCCCCTTCAGTGTTCCTCTTCCACTTTCCATCGTCCTTCACTTGCTAACCAGACCGGTGGCTCCAATCCAGCCTCTCATTGCTCCGCTCCACCGTCACTCCACAGCTCCCCCCACGAGCACACAGCTGGAAGAAAACCCTTCGCATCATCCTCAGTCCACCTGTCCTCCCTCACTCCGATCCTCGTCGACGTCTCCGCGAGGTCAAACCTCATGTCCCAGTCTGAATCCTGGCTCTCTTCCCAGCCTCGGCTCCACACCTCGCACTCCCTCCACCAGCCTGACTTCCACCCCTCCAGTCTGGACCCCTTCCTGAGCCTGCAGGAGGCGGAGTGGGGCGATTGCAACACCCAGCTCAGCTTCATCGATGAGGCACGGCCTTCGGTGTGAGATGTCCACTGGAAAAGGACTAACAGGAAAGACTGGCATGTCTCACAAGTTCATGCATGACGAGTATTTTCCCAGAGTTTGGCATGCAATTGATGATATAAATACAATTTTAAGTATTAAAAATAGGATCATGCACCACTTGTAGCTGCAATGATGGATCTGACAATAAAGAGTTTGTTTTACAGTTGAATTTGTTTGGGCAGCATAAAGTATCTTCACATAGAAGCAGGCAGAAGGATCTTTCAGTGATCAGAAATGATTTGTGAGACGATTCTATCAGTGACAAGTATTTGAAATTGACAGCACAGAGTTGATCATACCAGAAAGCATTAGGTCTACTCAACAACACTGAGAATGTAAACACAAACCTCATTATTTCAGATACCACTGACTAGTACTATTAAAAACAAATGTTCATTCATTATTAGCATTTCTTAATTCGTATTTAGAGACGTGTTCTTTTCGGAGCTACTTGTGGAGTAATCGCGTGTTTTTAGAAATAGGACCATATGTGGAGATATTAAACTTTTCTACGTTTCAGCCACATACTCTGCCTCAGCTAAACAAATATTATTTCTTCTCCATTGAGATTAGGTGATTGTTTTTCAAAATGATTGAGAAAAGATCCAAAGTAATTAGAAAGTAGACATATTTTATCTAGTAAAACACTACTAAAAAAAATTAGAATAAATAAAAATCGACCCTAGTATGTATTTGTTCAAATTGCCCTATCACTGAAGTATTTTTAAGTGTCATTTTTTTAAATGCATATACCACCCTGTGCTATAAGTAATTATATATCAAATAGAGAAAGAATAATCTCCATATGAGGTAATGAGGGACACATCTCACAGAACCAAAACCAGAGCTGGACCTTCACATGACTAAATATACAAAGGTATGTAGGATAAGCTTTCTTTCTCACCATGTTATTCCTTTTGAGCCTTCAAATGCAGTCTAAGATACAAATAGTTTAGTATTTATTGTTTTTTTGCTCAAGAAATAAGATAAGTTGCGAAGAGGTACAGAGAAGGCCAAAGGGCCTGTGATCATTACTTACATAGTACTACCACTAGACAGCAGCATTTCCTCAGTGAAAGTCTACACTTTCTGCCCTCCGAATTTTCTTTTAAGTTACACTTGGTTTTTGCCTCCAACAATCCTAAGTGCTGGCAGCATAGTCAATGAATGAATGAATGAATTTGAATGACAACCCACTTTACATGTCATATAATTTATGTTTCAAAAATTCGAAATTGATATAAATCTATGTTCTGGAGCCTACCCCAGCTGTCACTGCGCAAGATGATCACAGGGACACATACAGAGGAATACAAACATACACCCTGTCATTCAAACATCTAGGCAATTTAGAATCTCCAATAAACTGTCTGCATGCTTTTGGACTGTGGAAGGAAACTAGAGAACCCAGGGGGAAACACGAAGACTTAACTCACAGAAAAGCCCCGTCTGAATAGAACCAGGGAAACTTCTTGCTGTGAAGTAACCAGTCTGTGCCGCCGGAGCTATTGTATTGATGAACTTAATTTGTTCTTCATTATTTAGGACAGTAGTTGTCTTAATTTTTATCTTTTTGCAAGTCAATATGAACAAATCTATGTTGATAACAGAAGAGACTGCATTATGAGATAAAATAAGCTTTGAATTTCTATGCCTGAATGACTGAATGTATTTTTTTTCAGAGCAGGAATTTATCTAAAAACAGTAGTTACACATTCTAACTCAATTTCAACATTGAAAGATATGAACTTAAAACAAGTGTCCCAATGTTATCCAAACGCAGAATTATAAAACCTTCTTCTTTTCCTTTCGGCTTTTCCCTTTCAGGGGTCGCCACAGCGAATCAACCTCCTCCATCTAACCCTATTCTCTGTATCCTCCTTTCTCATACCAACTACCTTCACATCTTCTTTTCTCTAAACTAATATTGGTAATTCTTTCAGATTCTGTTCTTGATCGGTTTGCCATTTTTAATGCACAGAACCTTGCGAAGTGATCCCTAGTGTCATTTGCATGAACACAATATTAGAAACATGATTTTAAAAACCAAATGACCCCCTTTTCAATCCCGGTGTTTCCGCCCACCACAAAGAAAGATTTGTTCAAAAGTCCACGTTGAAGTTTAAGACCGTAAACAACTTTTGCTGCTGCAGCTGAGTTCACAGGAGCCTCTTAAAAAAAAAACCTTTTAATTGTGACGGTAGGCATCACACACACACACATGCACGTGCGCGCAGACAAAATTCTTGTCTGTCAGAAGTACTTCAGATGATGTAGGACAGACAATTGCTGGCACTGCATACTCACACAGACATACACACACACACAAACCATAAAGGAGGGGCAACAAAAAGGCAGACATGTAATAATGATACGAAACCATAAAAAAAAAATCAAGAACTGCTGACCACACAGACAGTGAAACCAAATACACACAAATAAACACACTTATACTGCAAATGTTGAGGTGGAAGAAAATATGAAGCTATTTTTTTGTTTGTTTTTTTTACAAACTACCCACTTGTTCTATAAAGCAGATCTTTCAGCTGCACCGTGCAGTATTTGTCTCCCCTAAATTACATTTTAACAAGCGACAACAGCCGAACAGCTCAATTCATAACTCCATTAGTTCCTTCAGACCTCTGTGCGGGGATGTAGAACGTAGACCAGTATGTCCTTCAGTACTAGAAGCAAACAGGACACCTGAGCTGAAATTGACAATTCTGTGAGGACATTTTTGAGATGATGCTGAATTCAGGCCCTGTTTACTTTTGTGAGGATCAGGAGTATTTATCAAGGGGGGAAAGTTACCCCTCCGATGTGATATGTTTTACTTCAACCAGTAGAGGGCACACACTCTCAAACCTGCACTCATGGATGTGTGTAAACCTAATTTATTTCTTAGAATCTTGACTTTATTCACCTAATGACCTCTTACCTCAGATGTCTTTTTCTCCAAAACATCTGGAGACTCAACTGTTCTTTCTAAATCTATGACTGAGCCATCATTTGTCTTGGACTCATTTTATTTTCATGCAGCACCTTCAACTGACCACTTTGTGGTTTCATAAACTGTATGGGGACCACATTATAACTTACAAAGTATTTCTTGCACTAAATATATAATTCATTGTAAATATTTTTTTTTTTGCATGTAAGCCTGTCAGCAAGTCTCCGTCCCACAGCCTATCATCCCCCACTCCCTTCTCTCTCACTCTCCCTCTCTCTCTCTCTCTCTCCCAGGCTCCATGTGTCATTTTTACTGCTCTCACTCAGCCAGCAGCAGCAGTTTGTTCTCATCACTCCTTGTCTTTAAATCTCTTCTTCTCGTGTTGTGTGTATGTGTGTGTGTGTGTTAGCGCACACACGCACATGCACACAGATACACACACACACACATCACATACACATCAAAGAAAAAGTATTGGAAATTTTACAGTCTTCCAGACTGGAGTCACGTTATTTACCCAATGGATGGAGTTTATTCCCCAACAAGCACAGCGGCACCTTAAAAAGTGAGTGATTATTCACTGATAACTTCAAAAAAGTTCTTCATCTGCAGGTATGTAGCCTCTTTGTATACAAAAAAAAAATACAGAACGGAAAATTACACGAAAATCGTTTTTATAACTATTCCAGACAGAATTTTCCGAGTTTTCTATAAAGAAGTTGTCATAGTGTACATTGATATTCTTAAAGTTCCACTAAAAGCATGGTCAGTGAAAGAGGTGGACTTTAACTTCTCTTTATGTTAAAACAAAAGATATTTCATTGTGGTGAGAATGTATCCGCGCCACATGAACACATAGTATATAGAAGTCTTGACCAAACTTACTCTGTTTGTGTTCTCTTTGTATATTTCTTCCAAAATGCAAGAGGGTTCAATTCCTTTGGTTTTCACAGTGGGAAACTTTTCTTTCCTTTAAAGGGGAGGATCGATTATTGCTGTTAAATTTCATTTGAATATAAATACCCACACACAAACTTTGGATTAGCGCACATAACTCAATACATCTTAGTTTTGAGCATATTAATTCATTTTAAACAAATGTAAACTATAAGGTATTTAAAATATTTAGAAGAGATTTCTATGTCTACTTCTGAGAGTGCCACAAAGTTTTTCTACAAAGTTAAATCAGCAGCAGAGGTTTAAGATTTAATTTCTTTGTATGAAAATGGTTTTCGTACGATTCACATCTTGTTGATGCTTGGTCTTTGAGATATAGTCGACAAATCGGTGTTTTTCATTGCCGTTAATTCTTTTCATCCAGTAAAATATAAAGTTATTTATACTTCCCCAATCTTTAAACATATCCCCTATATGGGATTGGCCTTTTTGTAAAACCACATTTATGTTTCACGATATATAAATTTGCTCATTATCCAATCACCTGTCATTTCACTGGCCACCAAACACTAATCTGCAAAAGCAGAGTTACGGCTGATTGAAACTTGAATTTCGGCAATCATAAGCCTCTTTTCAACGGCGTCTTCATCGGTTGTCGCTGGCGGCCCACCTGAGCCATGCAGCGCTGTTATCAGCCTACTTTGTTCAGCGACAGCTGTGTTTGTCCTGCAAAGACCTGGGAGGGCAAAAGCCCCCTGCTGCTGCGGCTGCAGGTGACTTCACCCTTTCTTCACATCCCCACTATGAAGTGAGAGCAGCCCACATACGATCATTTGACGGATAGGGCGAAAAGATTTGCACGGAATGGTGAATGAATAATGACAGAATGTTTATCTCCTGGATGACTGGTGTGCATAAGTGCATGCTGAAACAACACTTCTGTCTCAATAAGGCTCAGCTTTTAAGAAGTAGTGAAGATAAAGAGGATCTTTTGTTGTGGAGGCGTAATAAAATGAATATAACTTTTGCTCCGTTCAGACAAGAGCTGAGCAATAGCGGTCACAGTGACTGGTGCAAAATCCTGGTCAAACATGATTTGCAGATTCTCCAAACTCGCTGTGATTTTTCTAAACTTTTCCATCCTGTGTGGTGTGAAAGGGTTTTGAGCCATACCTTGGCAGGAGTGATGTTTGCTGCGTGTTCCTGCATGACCTCCCAGATGCAGATAACGCTGCTGAGACAGATGAGTGTTGTCTGAACGCGGTGACTTGTCTGGTGACGTGGACCGAGTTTCTGTGTCTATTTTATTTTCCTCCTTTCGCCATTGTATGTTTAAGCAATATATTTTAATGATAATTCTTGCAATATCTTTACCACCTCCATTTCAGACGCACAAGACAAGAGCAACTTCATCCCGTACACCGATTGGGCTCATATCAGCACAAATTCATAACTTGATGAACAAAACAAAGTATTTTCTTTTCTCTTTAAATTAATCTCAAACAGTAAGAGAGACTAAATGGTTTAAGGTACATGTAATTGATTTCTTAGTTTGAGATTTTACTTTTAATCCAGTCCATGTTACCCCCTTCGATCCTCCGAAAGGCTCATTAGCAACATCCTATCCCACAAACCTCCATTTGTCACGTGAATTAATTGATTCCTCCTTAATGAATGCGGCTTATACTAATTTTGCCTTTGAACCGTCATGAAAACATCCTTAACACAGGAAAAGCAGGGGTTTGCTTCTGTGGGATGTATCAGTTGGAAAGTCTGAAGAAGGCAGCTTTACATTTGGGCTCCATGTGTGCCTTTTAAGTGAGCAAGGTCTTCAATGGAAGTGTGTGGGCCACACACTGAATGTGTTGTCGGGTGTTTTCTATGTGTGTGTGTGTGTGTGTGTGAAAGGCAGCTTTATTTATTCAGCCTGATTGAAATTTTTTTCTGGATAATTACATTATATTGTAATAAGCTTACTCTTAATACTTAGAAGTCAAGATGCTATTGTTTACAAATGATAAACCTGCACAACTAAAACTTCCCTTCGAAATTAGTAATTTATTTCAAGTTACTTGCAAGTATGCAAATACTTTGGCTGAAAAATCTTATCAACTTTAAGGAACCATGTAGTTCTAGTATTATGAGACAACCCTCCCCCCCCAACACCACCTATTTTTTTAACAATAACTATCATTCTTGTTCAGGTTTTATGTCCCCTCATTAATACAATAATGACTTTAATGGTGCTTTGGTTGAATGAGAAAACATGATATTTAGCATTGGTTGCCCCCCGCCAACAAAAAAAAAAGGTACGTATGTGGATATAAATGTTAATTAAAAACAGACCACAGAGCATGAGACTATGTTGAGATACCACCAGGCAGTATAATTTTTTTTCTTTTTGACAGCTACCTCCTCTAGATTTAGGGATCGCCTCAGATTTGCTGAGGAAAACATCATTGTTCTGTGATTTGTGTTAGTGATGAAGGGCTGACGGGTTAAGACAGAAGCAGCAGCAACAACAGATCTATGAACTTGACGGCTTCTTAACCCATTATTCACGAACGCTGGACACAAAAGTATTTAAGACATGTCCTGTAAGTGTTTTAAAACTTTTCTATTTGTATTAATCTCTTGCTACTGTCCGTGTTAGTTGGACGGTGCCAGGAAACCCTAATTTTGTTGTAGAGAGGAAGTGTGGGTGGAGCAGGAGAGGCCAAAATGAATCCAACAAATTTCCTCTATCCAATTTTCCACGTGAGTTCTGGTTGTGCAGAAGACTTATCATGGTTTGACTTCCACGAAACTGTTTTAGCTAATTAACAACAGTCTCCTGTTGCATTTTAAAGGAGCATCTATATTTGACGCTGTTGTTGGTGGCACCACGCACCAAACTAACCAAAGGCATCCACAGATTTCCTGTCTCGCCTGTGGTCCCAGTTACCAAAGATCTGGGAAACAAAGGTCCGCGTTGATGGAAATAATCTCGATATTTTGTATTTAAGATAAGATAAGATAAGATAATACTTTATTGATCCCAATATGGGAAATTCTGGTGTTGCAGCAGCAACAATGGAAAAGAAAGAAAAAAAAGCAGTTAGGAAAGATATATACACATATATACAGTATAATGCATACACATATGCACATATGTCACCATACATGTCCGCACACACATAAAGTGACCCGTAGTAATTAAGGGCACCACACATGTGAGTGGGTGACAGAGCACAAAGGAGGATTTGGTCATTCTTTGAGCTTAACCGGCTAAAACCATGGCTACTGTGGCAGTGTTGTGTCCAGGTTAGAAGGCAAACATCAATAGCAATTGGCTTCCATTGGTAAGGGGAGTCCCTCCCTCCAGGAGAGATCCAAGCTGAGATCATCGCGCATTTTTTTTTATTTTAATTTTGATTTTTTTTGGGAGGTTCACCGTCCTGCTAAAGAAAAAATAGTATTTCCTTAATGACCAAATTTAAGGTGGCCCCAACATATAAGTAAATATTTTCTGCCCAAAATTTGTTTGGAGGGTGGATTATGGTGCCAGCCTGTTTTCAATGTTTCCCTTGATATCTCTAAAACTTCTGACGAGATATATTGAGGACATTTGAGAGTATTGTGATCGTGGTTTTCTTATTTTTCTACATTCTGTACAAACAGGACGGAATGCTTTTTAATCAAGAGATGGTCACGTGACAGCCGAAAGATACTGCCATAAAAAAGATTAACAAAGTAGAAATGGTATTGATTAGAAAAAGAATTGAGGTCTATATGCAGAAAATTATGCGTTAAAGACATTTAAGGGTTCTTACATTAATTCTGCAAAAATGTAAAAGAAAAGAATTCTCAATGCAGGTTTATTAGTCTCAGTGCTCTCAAATCTCCCTGAAAACAGTGTGATATTGTAATATTAATTACTGAGAGTTTAAATATTGAGATACAAGAAACCAGAATACAATTGCTGATTTCTGTTTGATATAAGGTACAGTAAAGCCTTGTTGTGTAATGAACTGCTGATTTTTATTACTTTTTGCGTTTGTGTGTGTGTGTGTGTGTGTGTGTGTGTGTGTGTGTGTGTGTGTGTGTGTGTGTGTGTGTGTGTGTGTGTGTGTGCTTGCATCTGTGCTTGTATTAGCTACGCTAAATTATGCAAGTGCATTTTATTATAATCACATGTTCCTTTTGGGCTCACATTGTCAAAACCTGCTCTGCGGACACATCACATGTTGGCTGAACACGCTGAACGAGAACAACAAATGCAGAAACACGGAGACAGACAGGAAGACAGGAGATGCTGCTCAATAAACAGGAACACATTTCATTTAACATCAACAATAGTTTTTGATGTCTCTATGTCTCGATTAGATTTACTAATACTTCCTTTATAAGCATTACAGCATAGTTTTTTGAGTAGTTCCCAAATAGGGCTTGAGTGACATTAAGAAAATGAACAAATGGTGAAAGTTAGATTGTGAACAAAGGTGAACAAATTCCCTTGGGAGGAGTATCAGGTCGAATCCATATCGATCTTGAACACCGTCAGATCAATCATTTTAACATGTGCCCTTAGTCCAAGCAAAGATTTGGGGCTGTTCGTTTATGAGAGAAAGACATTTGCTGACTTCAGTTTTCTCTGGGAGCTCTGTGTAATTTATAGAGGCCTTTGTCTCCCTTTTCTGTAAACAACATATTTAGTTGGAGTAGGATGAACAAAGGCGGGGCATGAGAGATTGGAGACAATCTGGAAGCGTGCAAGTGAAGTGCCCCCTTAGAAGTATTGACCCCAAAACCTGAAATTATCCAGGCTTCGATTGGGGGGGAAGAGGGGGATGTATGCGCCAAAATAATGACCAGCAATTTGTCAGAATTGACATTAAACTATTTTTGGCCAATAGGGTTGTCGGCCACAAAGTCTGAGATATCTTGAGCGCACGTGCGACGTACAGCAGCGCTTTCTCTGCTCCCTTCACAGCAAAGAATGTTGCCTGTGTGTTTATCATGTGACTGAATCAAAATAACAATATCTAAGGATGTTAACTAGTATATGGACAAACCGTATAGCACTGCTATCATCAAAATGAGTAGCGTGTTTCAATTTTGACACTTTATTGCAAACCAAAACCAAGATTGTAAATGTTAAGGCAAGCATTTAATTTTTTCATAATTATATAGACCTAATTATAAATTTTAACATCTTATCATAAAAACTGAAAGTTATATTTATCATGTAAGTAACGTACGGTCAGCTGTGATGGACTGACCATACTATGCTACTATGATAATCTTAATAAAGAATAAAAACATTTCCTCAGACTTTCCCAGTGTTTAATGCCTCGATATTCTCCCCAAGGAGTGTTTATGCTTATATTCTTAAGAAATGCAAATTGAACATCTAGTTTAGTTGAAAAAAACAAACAAAAAAAAACGATTCGATTGAAAATCCTGTTTGAGGTTTATATTTCCATTGCAGAAACACAACTAACCATAATGAACAAGGGGGGAGGGAATAATTTTTTGTGCAAAAATTCATTTTTATTAACAATATTAGTTTGGCCATAAAACGAGAGCAGAAAGAGCTGATTTACCACCTCCACCTTTGATTCCTCACCTTGCCTCTCCACGACAGCAACATCAATGTGAATGCACTTTACCAACACGCGGTGTTGTGTTTTTCACTTAGATTTACACACTGCGGTGGGCGACCCTCCAGGTTTGGTCTACGGAGAGATGGAGCAACATGGAGGAGAAGTAATGGTGGCAGACAACAACTGCCTATCAGATAGTGGCAGCCCAGAGGGGAGGTGGGAGGGAGGAGAGAGCCCTGCTTCCAGTGGCCCCCCGCCGTGCAAGATGAGCCGGCTTGAGGTCAATGGCAGCCCAGCAACCCCACAAACTCGACCCAATGGTGCAGCATTGAGACCTTTAGCAGGTGGGTCACACACATACTGGCCAGCAAAATTCTTCACATGTATAAATACCACTAACTTTATGAAGTACATTTTTAGCCAATTCATCTTCTTCTTCTTCTTCTTTTCCTTTCGGCTTTTCCCTTCAGGGGATGCCACAGCGAATCAACTTTCTCCATCTAACCGTATTCTCTGTATCCTCATCTCTCACGCCAACTACCTTCATATCCTCTTTCAGTACGTCCATTAATCTTCTCTTCGGTCTTCCTCCTGCCTGGCATCTCCAATTCCAGCATCCGTCTACCAATATAGTCCCTATCCCTCCTCTGTACATGACCCAACCATCTCAGTCTGGCTTCTC
Organism: Fistularia tabacaria; assembly: GCA_901007705.1. Taxonomy (NCBI): domain Eukaryota; kingdom Metazoa; phylum Chordata; class Actinopteri; order Syngnathiformes; family Fistulariidae; genus Fistularia; species Fistularia tabacaria. Next base: position 352,738 of record CAAKHD010013748.1, on the reverse strand, counting down.
TGACCTTCTCTCCAAAACATCTAACATGTGCTGTCCCCCTGATGGACTCATTCCTGATCCTCGTCACTCTCAAAGAGAACCTCAACATCTTCATCTCTGCTACCTCCAACTCTGCCTCCTGTCTTTTGTTCACTGTCACTGTCTCCAAACCATACAGCATCGCTAGTCTCACCACTGTTTTGTAAACCTTTCCTTTCATTCTGGATGATATTCTTCCATCACAAAGAACCCCTGAAACTTTTCTCTACCCATTCCAACCTGCTTCAACCCATTTCTTTTCCTCTTTTCCACACTCTCCATTGCTCTGGACTGCTGACCCTAAGTACCTGAAATCCTCCAACTTCTTGATCTCCACTCTCTGTAGCCTCACCATTCCACCCGGGTTCCTCTCTTTTACACACATATATTCTGTCTTGATGCAACTAACCTTCATTCCTCTCCTTTCCTGAGAATACCTCCACTTCTCAAGATTTTTCTCAATCTGTTCCCTGCTCTCACTATAGATCACAATGTCACCTGCAAACATCATGGTCCATGGAGATTCCTGTCTAACCTCATCTGTCAGCCTGTCCATCACCACTGCAAACAGGAAAGGGCTCAGGGCTGATCCCTGATGAAGTCCCACCTCCACCTTGAACTTCTCTGTTTTACCTTCAGAACACTTCACCACTGTCTCACAACCAGCATACATGTCCTGGACAAGTCTGACATACTTCTCTGTTACTCCAGACTTCCTCATACAAAACCAGGGTTCTTCTCTCGGCACCCTGTCGTATGCTTTTTCTAGGTCTACAAAAGCGCAATGCAGCTCCCTCTGACCTTCTCTGTACTTCTCAATTAGCATTCTCAAAGCAAATACTGCATCTGTAGTACTCTTTCTAGGCATGAAGCCATACTTCTGCTCACAAATACTGACTTCTGCTCTCAGTCTAGTTTCCACTACTCTTTCCCATAACTTCATTGTATGGCTCATCAACTTTATCCCTCTATAGTTACTGCAATTCTGCACGTCCCCCTTATTCTTAAAAATGGGCACCATCACACTTCTTCTCCACTCTTCTGGCATTTTCTCTCTCTCTAAGATCCTGCTGAATAATCTAGCCAGAAACTCTCCCGCTGCCTCTCCTAGACACTTCCATACCTCCACAGGTATATCATCTGGACCAACTGCCTTTCCATTCTTCATCCTCTTCAATGCCCTCCTCACTTCACTTGCTAATCTCTGTTACTTTGTGGTCTACAATAGTCACCTCTTCTACCCTTCCCTCTCTTTCATTTTCCTCATTCATCAGGTCTTCAAAGTACTTTTTCCATCTTCCCATCACTCTTCGAGCATCTGTCAATACATTTCCCTCTCTATTCTTAATCACACAAACCTGCTGTACATCCTTTCCATCTTTATCTCTGTTTTGCCAACATGTATAAATCATTCCCTCCCTCCTCACTGTCCAACCGAGCATACAAGTCATCGTATGCCCTTTGTTTTGCCTTTGCTACCTCTATCTTTACCTCACGCTGCATCCTCCTGTATTCCTGTCTGTTCTCTTCAGTCCCCTCAGTGTCCCACTTATTGTTTGCTAACCGCTTTCTCTGTATACACTCCAGCACTTCCTCATTCCACCACCAGGTCTGCTTATCTACTTTCCTTCCAGGTGACACACCAAATAGTCTCCTATCTGTCTCCCTGATCACATTAGCTGCAGTTGTCCAGTCATCTGGAAGCTAAGTGATGTACTTCAAAGTACTTAAAAACTGCTTTACCTTTGATTTACATCTAATCCGAAGTAATTATGAAAATCATCTTTTGACAGGCTCTGCCAACGCAACCCATGCCATCTCTCACAGCTCCTTCCCCTATTCATGAAGACCTACATCCCATCCCCGTGCCGCTCTTGCCAAGCTCTGAAGACAGGCCCCAGCACAGGCTGAGCCCTGGCCTCGGAGGCCCAAAGAAGGCTCGGTCCCGGACACGCATTTCTCTGGAGGCATTGGGAATCCTTCAGAGCTTCATTGGCGACGTGGGGCTGTACCCGGACCAGGAGGCCATCCACACCCTGTCAGCCCAGCTGGATCTGCCCAAGCACACCATCGTCAAGTTCTTCCAGAACCAACGCTACAATGTCAAACACCACAACCAGGCCAGGGAACCCGGGAGCGGGGATGTTGACAAGGAGTGCTCAGGCCCTAGTGACAGAGGCACTGGGCCAGTGGAGAGCCAAGAGGAGGAGGCACTCTCTGCATCTGAGGAATCAAGTGAGGAAGGGAGAGGATCAGTGGAGGTGTTTGGAACAGAGGGAGGAGACAGAGTAGTAGAGTTGGACATTGAGGTAGAGAAAGAAGTGGATGATGGGAAAGTGTCAGGACCAGCAACCTCCTCCCTGTCTTCCTACAGCAGCTTGGACAGCCCTGTCTCTGCTGAGCAGCAAAGATAACAGCCGAGTTAAAACAAGTCTAGCATTACGAAACTGTGAAGCACACACACGATCGACCTGTGTGTCACATGTGAATAAACACACACCATCATCAATGTTATCCTAACCCTTACTAGAACAAATCATCATACTTTTCTCATTTCTTTCAAAACAAAGGTGGAATATGAGTTTCATGACCACTGCCTTCAGATATTGCCAGTATTTTTCAGAGCCTGACCTCAGTGGGACTTTGGAGCCAATTCGCTTATTTGTGAGGAGAAATTTACAATTTTTATGTATGATTTTGTGTGTGTATATACAGTATACAGTATATATATATATATATATATATATATATATATATATATATATGTTTGGTACATGACTGCTGCAAAAAGTACCATTCGTGTTCGTGATCGAGATATATTTATGACCTCATTGATATTTTGCGCAGCATTGAGATATTGACATTTGAAGCTAATTTCAACACGTTAAGAAGCCTTCGGCACAAATATTGGTTCATTGTTTCTAGGAAACTGGGCAAATGTTGAAAAAGGAAAGGGACTCCAAGCTGATTTTAAAAATGTTTTTCTTAACAAACAGTAACAAATTGATACATGACGATCACAAAACAAATATTAATATATACAGACAGTATTATTGTCTGGCTGCAGTACATGTTGGGAATGTACAGTAGATGTCATAAACTGATCAGATATTTTACAGCAAATATTCATCTCTAAAGTCTCATTTCATCCAACATATTCACAGATACCAGTGTATCTGTGGATTGGTGATATCAGCTCATGAACTCAGCTGACTAATACATCCGTCTTGTTCTTTTTATTTTTTTTAGGTACTGCCTGGAGTCCATGTCTTTTCTGAAGTCAAAGTTTAACATAAGAAGTTGATATTCCTCTGAAAAGGCTCATCTTACTATTCCTTTACTGTAGTTTTCTATGAACTGATTCTAAGTAACTGCAAATTCACTGTCTCTTTGTGCGACATGAAAGCTATGCGTTTCATTAGAATGTGACAAAGTGATACATATACCCATTACATGCATGAACAGTAAGGTGGATTATTCGCCTAGATAAGTTGTTCCTTTTTTTCCACCATGAAAATCTGACTAATCTGTCCACAGCTGTTGCATGTACGGAATCACAAAACTGAACATCATTTATTCATCGGTTGTTTTATTATGCATCAGAACAGAGTTTTGGGGGGCCTTGTTTGACTGTCAAAGTTAAATTTACACCAGACATGCTGTTCAAACCATATCTGCCTCTTTCTCACAAGATGGGATGATGAAGTTGGGTTCATTTTCAAGCAGCCCAAGTGGCTTCTTTAAGGCCATTTCTTCTAATTACGTCACTAGGAATCTTTATGGAAAAAAAAAATCTTCCCACTGTGACTCACATGCTCCTCAATGAGTCATGCCATTACATTACATAAACACTGATATTTTTTCCCACATATAACATCTTTCTAGGAGGAATTAGAAACTGTTCAGGATTTGCTATCAGTCTAACGAGCTGTCAGATTTTTTTATTGGCACAAAGTTAACCTGTTGATGTTACCTCGAGAAGGGCATCCACCATGGAAAATAAAGGCGTGCAGGGCAATAACACTAGAACCTCTCTAAGCTGAAGGCATCTGAAGATAGTCATTGACAAATGTACATAGCTTATTGTACAGTTGTCTTTTCTTACGGTACTTTGGGAGGTCCTTCAATGAACTATGTTCTATGAAACTCAATGAACAGCTCAAATTGTACCCCCCACATCAGTATTTATTTCTACCTATATAAATTTACTTAAGTCTAAGGAATATTGTAATTATAGTTTTGCAATCTCCTGTGATATGACCTCAATGTCTTTTAAATGTGACAAACTGTGTCTGAACTTTGCTTATATTAATTATGAGGGGTTCATCTTTTGTCTACTATTTCTGAAAGAGACTTGAACAGAAACAATATAGTATTTTTGGATGTCATTATTGAGAAACCACCTGCAGTCTGTCAAAACATGTGGGATGCCTCACTTACACTGTTTTGTGTGGTTATTTTGTGCCACCACAGAACACAATACAAAGGCTGATTATTTGCATTTGCTTGTTTTCAGTTGGACGCTGTCCCTGTCGTTGATATGTCCACATTGATGTCTCACTTTTGTTCTGTTGTGAGCAAGACATAATAATGACAATAATAATAATAATAATGATTAATAATATGGAAAGTTTGTCCTCATTCAAAAACAGAATCTTCCTAAGGATAGGATGCAATATGACATTTACAAACAGTCAGTTGTCTGACCATCACAAAAAAAAAAAATGTTTTTCTTGTTTGGAATCATTTTTGTCATTCATATCTAAAGTTAATTCTTCCCTTCAGTGAACAACACACCACATGGCTTTTGCAAAGTGCTAGTACATCAAATTTGAGGTGGGTCAGGTTTTTGTCACCACTGAGCTTGCATTTCGTTGACACAGGATGACGGCAGCACAGTGCATGAAAAGTCAGCGCCATGGGATGTTGCAGTGACACAACATGGAAACTTAAGCACTGAATGGGGATGAAAGGTTGTGCGTCTTTGTGCGTCTTAAATGTGGAGATATCAATTTTTTTATTGTCATATAATATAGGTAATAATCTAACACATCTTTTATGGATACAGGGCTTGTATTCAAGAAGTCAGTGGTAAGCCAAAGCTCCATAAATACAACAAAATATTTCATTTCTAATAGTATAATCTTAGAAATTAAACTTAAACAATTTATGAGAAAAAAAATCCAAAATTAAATGCAATAATTGTAAGAGCCTTTTTCATGAATAGTCCCTGCATGTTTTGATCATATTAGAGTAAAAGTGTGAATATAAAATAAATCTCCCATAAAATAAAATACATTTCTATAACACTGTATGAATTCTAATGAAAAGAGAAATTGCAATTAAGTTTTAGAGGACCAGATCTCAAAGTTGAAAATGTCTAAATATGTCAAGACCCAACCCTCATCAATTGCATCGTCTTATTCTCCCAGGCTGATGTTGAGACATGATTAAGAGTGTTTCTTAGTGAGCTAAAGTTGCATCTTCAGCTACAACATATTTCCTCAGACTCTAATATTTACAAATGACGCCACAATGAAAATATTCTAGATGGGAAATTTTTTTATGAAGCTGTTTGGCTCTGAGGTATTTGAAAATAGTTTCTAACCTTCTGATACTCTACTGGACATTCATAAAAAGTGGCATTTCCCTTTAACCCGTCCTGTTGATGGTTAAAGGAATTACTGACAAAATTTGGCCCAAAGATCCTTGTCACCACATATTACCACAATTGCTGTTCAAACCAAGCATCAACTTGCCATTGTGTCACAAGGTCTTTGTTTAGGAAACATTTGAGTTTTTTAGGGTCTATGAGTTGATTGGACTCAAAGAGCAATTGGATTCATTTGGAACGGAGCTAAGACAGGCCCTTTGCCTATCTTAGCCAACCTGACTTAATTTTTGTAAGGAAAGGCTCTCTGTTTGAAAAAGACTCAGCTAAGTGGGATTGTGCATTGTGCAAAAAAAGGAGAAAAATTTAGTCTCTGTATTTGTGTGTGTTATTGCATCTGACATATTGTGAAAACTAAATTGAGATCATAGTGTATTCTCACATGAAATTGCAACTGCATCAGTGAGACTTAGTATGGTCCACTGGATTTCTGCTCACACAGCTGGCTATTAAGAGTCGTATGGCAGCCTGATACAGGGCCATTAGAGAGGTGTATGCTTGTGTGTGTGTGTGTGTGTGTTGTAGGATATGGACGCAGGTGCTCTGTGGGCTGATATTACCCAGGATGAGGAAAATAGGGTTGTGGGGGGAAGGCTGCTCTCAGTGGAGCTTGCAAACACACCTGTGATCCACTGCTAATATGGTCTCACTTGCAAACACACAAACCTTACACTTTCCCTTCAACTCTACACTACGTCATGTTAATACACACTCTGATAAACAGGCTAATACTCACAGAAATAGACCTTTCAAACCATTGAACACAACACATCGCTCTGTGTGATGTCTATTTCATGTATACTTCAAACAGGGTATGAAAAGGCACTCAGACTGTCCCTTTGTATAAAAAAAATACAGACAAAGCATTTTAAGCTTTTTACGGCCAAACCATCTAAGTATGTGTTTATGTTACTTTATTCATAGGCAAAAGTGCCTATTTTTTCACCAAAACTTTATTTCAAAAAACAACTTCATTTAACTCTTTCAGTTAAGAAAGAAGCATTTTATAAGTCATAATTACGCTTTGACGTGATAGTCCTGCCCGGCATCGCTTTCCAAAAGAATGAACACAACACTCAAGCTAGCCTTCGTACACGTTTCATTTCAAACATTTTCTGAACTACTGATTTAGAAAATGAAATTGAAGGTGAACTACGATGTTAGGAGCGATGCAGTGGGTGATTAGAACCAACGTCTGTGATTGTTTAGCCTTCTATTTTGTCTTTCGAACGTATAAATCAGAGGATTGAGCCAAGAACTAACAGAGACAGATCTCTAGCAGATAACACATCTTTTCATTTAGTCACATCATATAGCTTTGGTAGATCTGAACTCAAATCAAGTCATACCTGGAAACATATCGAGGCTCCCCGGGGCTAATCATTCCCAGATTTATAACGCACCTCATGACAATATGACCAAAGGTTCAGTGCTCTGAGGGTTCTGTGTTCTCCAGTCTCCCAACAATCAGCCTCTTTGGGTTCAGTGTTCACCAGCAATAAACCCTTGATCCTGGACATACGGCACTGAATGCAAGTTAAACAATGAAAATAATACTGAACTCTGAAAAGAAAACATCCTAATCTACCCATGTAAGAACGGTGAAAGTTGAATGGCGTTTAGTCACAGGAGGCTGTGAAGTAATCCACAGGTCATCAGTGAATTCGTAAACATTAGCCAAGTTGAGACATCCCTTGGATTTGTCTGTCATTAAAAGAAAATATCCTATTGTTTACCTCAATATGATTCCTTTGCTCGCTGTAATTATCTCAGGTTGCACTATTTATCATCAATTACAAATAGCAGATCATCCCAGCTCTTGCATCCTGACACAAATGGCCAAATGTGAAAACTCTCTTTAATTAGCTAAGCATGAAACGGGTCAGAAAAAAACCACATCACATCTTCTTGAAAGAAAACGTTTCATTAAGGCAGCTCGGGTGCATTAGTGGTGGACCGGCGGGTTTTGATGTGCTCCTTTTTAAATAGAGCCTGTAACATATTTACACCCACAAAATACATTCAAAGCAGATCCATTTAGGAGCATGATAGTAATGAAAAAAAAAACAAGAAAAACATTAAAGACCAATAGGGCTCAAACTATGCCTGGAATTTGTTAATTTAATGTTCCATTTATTTCAAGTAGGCTTGTAAAAATCTATACTTATTTCAAGCATTGACCAAAACTTGCCGTCAAATAAACTTAAATCTAAATTGAAGTGTGTTTTGGAACCACTTTAAAAAAAAATATTTTTAGTTTGTACATTCATGCACTTGGCCAGCTATGATAGTGTCTCAACAAATTATGTTGAAGCAGATGCGTGTTCATCACCCAGTGTAGGCAGGGCGCCTATCAAAGGGACATTCAGAGTATCCATAATATCTTAAGTCAGGCGGCTTGACATAAACAACTGCAGTCATACAAATACAACTTTAACAACACAAGCCTGGAGTCATATGTATCATGCAAGATCATGAAGGCACCACCGTTCACACGAATGAAGAATACAACTATAATATTATATACTGGGTCCAGAAGGGTACAAGCTCACAAAAACGTCTGCTATACAACTGGTCAAACACATACACTACAACATTAACACTGTATATGATAAGGATTCCAAAAAGTATTATAAGCTATAAGTATAATAACAACTAAGGTATGTTAAAGTGAATGAGTCCTTGAGAGAGAATATGCAAACTGGAGACAGGAGTTGAACAGAATTGAACCACTGACATTCTTGCTGTGAAGCAGAGGCACTAACCACTGTGCCACCATGGCGTCCGAGAGTCAAACTTGACTTTGTTTCTCTCCTGGAAGGAGAAGTTTGGGTATTTAGAATCAAAGACATAACAGTTCAAGCACTTCTGCAATGGTCAACAATTCTAATTATTTATACATTATTAGTCCCTAACAGGGAAATTCCTTCTCTGCATTTAACCCATCATGGATGAACCATTAGCAGTTGGCTGTCGTCGAGCAGCGCCATGTGAGCAGTTAGAAGTTCAGTATCTCGCTCAACAACACTTCAGGACACTAGGAGGAGCTGGGAATCGAACCAGGAATGTTCGGTTCCAAGGATGAGCGCTCGATTTCTGTTTGGTATTAGTAATTTAATTCAATTGGTGAATCTAACTTACACCACTATTCTTATTCTGAGACAATGACCAAGTTTTAAATTAATTGCAGTAAAAGAAAACCCAACATTTCTGAAGGTGGCTTTGTGTATGATAAGCTCTATCCAACATTCAGTGGTTGATGATTTCAAAAGACTGATTGTTTCTTAAACACATTGAATAATCTGGGGCAGCTGAGACTACCAACACATTCTACACAAGTTCCCACTGAAAACTCAATCATCATTTTGACACCAAAAACCATAATGTGGAGTCCGACAGTCCCTGTCTCAGGACCTCTGTTGTTTTGATTATACAGGATTTGATCAGGCAACTGGCAACAAACAAAACAGACATGCCCTGTTACATTTTGGTGAGCTGCACTTTAACAAGTAACAGGCAGAACAGGATGCGATAGTGAAATCTCACTTCCCTCACAAACATTTGAAAAGCATTCACAAAAATTGTATTATGACATGATAGATTGCAACATGGCGGAGCCTCGAGTTATATTTTGAACTCTGTTATGTGGCTATACATTTTACTTCGTAGAAAACTATTGCTACCAGAAGCTCAGTATTGACTGGAACACTGTTCCCTCACTGTCAAGACAAGTGATAGTAAACCCAGATTTAACATGAAAAGAACACTCTTATTCTTTTTTTTCTTTTTACTCCAGACGTACCTATGGGAGCAGTGAAAGGAAATTTGAACATTACATTCTATATTCTCCCTCAGGTTTTATCATGCTACTGGTCTGCTAATATTTAGTACTCTTTTGAGTTACTGTGGTTATGTAACAACAACAATGGCCAAAACCACACTCTGTAAGTAATTATGTCAATGCACAATGATCTCACATCACCACACGGTGTTTCACACCACATCCACCACCTGCTTTGGTAAATTCAAAAAAAAAATTTTTAAAGAATAATTGGTCATTTTACAAGCTGGGAGGAAAACATCTTATGGACGAATAGATTAACTGAATTATGCAGTGATTAATGAATAAATGAGAAATAATTTATCAATTTTGCAGATAAGCCAAATTACAGTTTTGAGAAATACAAAATTTTCATGTACAAGGGACTTTTGTTTTCAAGGAACATAAGAGAAGATGTGTTGTACAGTTGTGCTGGGGACTGATACGCAAGGATTCATTTTTGTTCTTTGGATCTTTGCCCAAATATTGTTGAAAACTTCTAATTGGGCGGCACAGTGGCGCAGTGGTAAGTTCTTCCGCCTCACAGCAAGTACGCCCCTGGGGCCTTTCTGTGTGGAGCCTCCATGATCTCTCCATGTCTTCAGTGGTTTCCTTCTGGTTCTCCAGTTTCCTCCCACAGTCCCAAAAACATGCAATAGGATGTTTCAGGAGACCCTGAATTGCTCGGACGTCTCTGTATGTGGCCCTACAATAGACTGAGGACCAGGATGAATCCCCCCTTTCGCTCAATGACATCTGGGATAGGCCCCTGCACCCCTTGCCATTGCAGGCTGCTAGATAATGAAGGAATGACTTCTAATTGACACATTTAATGTAAATCTCCTCAAAAGAAGAAAAGAAAATCAGACATTACAGTTCTTGGTATATTAAGATGTATTAGTGAAAATGAATTGAATTTCTCACTGATTTACATTACCTTCAAGCTAATTCTGCCAGTGGTCACATACAGCAGAGCAGATAAATGTGAATCAAAGGTTAGATTCCCACAGACATCTCTCATATAAGAGTCAGACCTCCATAAGGCATTGGAGCTCTGAGCAAGCACAGCTGGCCGGTTGGTTGGAGGCTCTTGACACCAGCTGCAGACACTTGTGCAGAAAGAGCCACCAGGTGTCTGGGATTTCACGCTCCTTTCCTCCTCCATTGGTTCCCATGTGCAACTTGCTGAACCGTTACTGGGAGGGATTATCACCGGCTGTTTCGCCGTGGTCCCACAGCAGTACGCCGCACTGCATGTCGACTGGTGCCTCGTCGCCCTCGCCAATGGCAGAACAGGGTGTGTTTGGATACATTTTCAAGTTCGCTTTCAGTCACGAACTTTTATTTCGTTGATGGATGCAGGCTGCTAGCTGTCTGAGGACTCTTTCTCACCCAACAATTTTAGTGTCATTTGATATCCGTTTACATTGAGTTCACATTTTAAATGTTTTTAGCCAAAACTAAAATCTGCAATAATTAAACTAAATTCAAATCCAATTCCACCTAGACTCCATAAATCAAAAGTAATCGATGTCTTACACTACATGTAAATGAATATACACTGTGAAAATATACTTTTTGCAATTATAATTCTCTTTTCTTGAATTAGAGAAATGTTTGACACAGAGTAGAGGGCATTTTTTCCCCACACACAATATCTAAAGATTTTAATGTGCATATAAACAATTGATTAATCAATAGTCAGAAAGTGAATTTATCATTGTCCCACCTCTTTTCAGATCTTTAAAAAAAATATATTCCTCTATATCGGGTTTTATAAGGAATACAGTTAAAATATTTTTGTTTGAAATGTTTATGATTTATCATATTTCACATATCATATTGAAAGTCAGTGCAACCGGATGAAGATTGAAACACCTCTGCCCTTCTCTTTTCCTTCCCCCATCTTATCCTTCATTTTTCACATCACCCTTTCTCTCCTTCCTCTCGTCTCTGTCTCCCATCTATCTAATCATGACTGTTTGAAGCTTAACCAGGATTGTAAACAGAGAAAGGAAGTCTTCAGAGTAGTAATCAGACACACGCACGCACACGAATAGATCATGTACATAAACTCAGATGAATTTACACATGACCGTGGATATAGCAAACAACATAAGCCTATGGAAACATTTTAAAGGTGCATAAATGTGCATCAATTCATCTGGAGACATAAACTCTCGGGTGTAACCGTATACAAAAGCACATACACACAATTGTCTTCGGAACAGGCCGTTAACTTCCTTGGCAGACAACTGTTAGCAATTAGAACAATTAGTGGTTCTGCATTGCCAGCCAGCCACACTACATGTTTAGAATACGATCGAACACAAATGTCATAACGGAGAAGTTTTGAGACACAAACAATATGCATTCTCAACATGATGCCTGGGACTCAGGGCTGCACCGGACAAGGAGGATTGTAGAAAACAGATAGAAGCGGGAGCCGGCTCCCTATACACTGCTCACTGCAGTGACTATATTCTCTGCACATCAAACCCACAATTTGTTTTGTTTTTTTCTTGTTTTACGTTTTGTAATAAAAAAGGAAGATGTGATTACCTGCAAGGTAAAGCTCAACGTTGCAACGTCAAGCTCACTGCAAGGCCAACTAAGGATAGCCTCTCAAAAAGCTCAGTATTTCCTAAGTGGGTTATATATGGTTTAAATTTTAGATCACAAAAGATGGTACAAGAAGATAAATGTAACCACTTGACCTTATATTATGCACTTTTGATAACTATCAAATGATTATCACACCAATAACCACTCACCATACTGCAGGATCAGCGGGAGCCCTGAGCTTGTTTCCCTGCAACTAGACGGTCCCATCTGGAGGTGACGGTAGACGATGACACTCAAAGTGTGTTCCTTTTTTGTCCAATCTACTCTGTGTAATCTTGTTGTGCCCCTCAATAATTGCTGTTGTCCTTCATGTTCATGTATTTTTCCTTCAAAAAAATTCCAAGGGCCTATCTTTTTTGTAATGCAGGGTGCTGGGTCTCTATGAGGACAAAGTAGTTTTGAGAGTTGAATGGGTTTATTAGGCGGCTATTAGCCAGTCCCCGCATATTTTGCTGAGCAGGTGTGAAGCATATTCATCGCCTGTTCTGTTTGAACCCTTAGGTTAAGCAGAAGAATCTGTATTTTCTTTTAAACACAACTTTCTTTTTGCTGCAACTCTTGACTGCCTTCTGGGGTCTCATCGTTAGGTCTTTCCCATTAAAAAAAAAAAAAAATAGGCTATCCAGTGAGATTTGTTTGCAGGATATTATCTAAAGGGTTAGCTTGCCGACTTAATGATGCATGGAAAAACCCTATGATTGAGTCAAGTGCAGGAGTGAGGCGCAGGTGGAATTTGCAAATTTTCAAAATAACACCCAGGAGACTAAAGAAAATAAAATACGTATAATTTTAAACAACTTTATTCTCTCTTTACAGCCCAACACCAAATGGTCCACTGCCCGGTACTGGTCCACAAGGAAGAAACGCCTGCCTCTCTGATCCTGTTTACTATCAGAAGCACTGTGTGATCAGAAACCCCAGTTTGGCCCATTGACAGGAAATTTGCACAAGATTCATATGAGATTCTCTAAAGATATAAAGTTGAGTGGTAAAAATTAGCAGGAAGGTCCATGTATGGGTATTTTATGGTAATGTCAAAATTTTACAGGACTTAGAGAGAACAGCGCTGTTTAATTGAAATGTCATGTAAAGGTTTGCAGGACTGCTCTGTAGGCTTTTTCATTTATGATGCAGAAATACTACAAAAAATATTTTTCAATTGTGCTGATGATTCCTTTCACAGGGGTCCAAACTATTAGAGCAGTGCTCAGAAGTACCATAGATAGATTAGTGGTTCATTTTTCGGAATAAACCGCATTTAACAGAATCTTTTTTTTTTTTTTTTTTTTTCAATTTTGTCTTGGCTGCCACTTTTAGATGGTAAGTCCATTTTAAAATATGATAAATTCTGTCCGGTACAATATCTGTTTAAAATCCCATCTGACAACCCTGTTGATTTGATATGTTTCCCAAGTTGTTTAATTAAATCAACAAAATACACAGCAGGCTTCATGGAGTATCGGCTTTGAAAAACAATTCAAGAATGGTAAAGGTCAAGCGAGTGTGTATCATGCTGCATATGAAGCGGCGGAAGCATCATTCACGCAACATTCGGATACAAAGAAGATTCAGCTCAGCAGGAGAGCATTAATGGCTGCTGCTGGATTGAGCGGCTCTAACTCGATTAAGCCAAGAAGGAGAGCTTCCAAGTGACTAAAACAAGGTTAGTGGGCGTGTGTGTGTGTGTGTGTGTGTTTGTTTATGTGTGTGTTTCTGTGTCTGTGCAATGGCCCTTTATCAATAAATCCATAGGCACAGATGAGTGGACAAAGCAGTGGAAATACTGTTATCTTAAAATATTCAATTAAAAAGACCTTGATGAATCCTGAATTAGTAAAGGTAAAGAAGTAATATTGCAAAAGTGTACTTCAGGTACAAAAGTAAAAGTACCATTTATGTAGATAGTATTATTTGGCTTTTATATTGTGTGTGCTATAACCTAACTATTACCTTCAAGAACATTATTCACATATAACATAATAGAATATATAATATTAAATTGTACTACATACAGTATTTTTTCAATATGTTTGTTAGATACACTTTATGTTGGACCCATGCCAGAAACTTGCATAAACTTCATTAAGTGTCAAACTAAAGTTCAATTTTCCATGATGTATTTCCCTCAGCTGAGTGTTATAAAGGATCACTGTGGAATATATTGTAGGCTGTCTCACAGCTGTTTCTACTGTTTATCAATGACTGTCAAAACACAATTCATGTCCACAACAGTTACCAAAGTTATTCTTCATCATTTATTTTTACTTGTGTTAGTTGACAGGCACTAAGTTTTCCCTTCCCTAAATATGGAGAGGGAAAACAAATAATTTGGAATAAATTGATCCCAAGCTGACCAGATTCCAACAAACAGAGGATCCCGCAGAACTCAAACAAAATCAAGGCCAGAAAAAGTGCTATAAATTGAAGTAACAAACTGATTCAGAAACTCAAAAAGCGTCAAGGGCGGACATGATCAAGGATTCATAGACAGTGATGATTGATGGCTGTCCTTCCTGTCTGGCTTTGCTGTCACACCTTCAGTCTGCCAAGTTTAGCTATGTTAAGAGTATCCTTCCTTTGGCTCACCTCTCATTTTCACCTTCCGAGTCCCTTATAAGGGACAATCTGAATGTCTGAAAAATGATCAAACAGTGGCAAATAAGAGATGTCTTGGGCACCTGTCTTGGGCACTGGGAAAACACTTGAAAGATTTCACTTGGATGTCCTTCAATGATTATGATGTGGTTCAATGCAACCTGTTCTCACTTCAACTGTTTGAAATGAAACACAGTCTGATGTGCATTTCAAAAAATAGTATTTCCCTAAAAGCTACAGTAGTGTTTTGGTGTTATTCGTCCGGTTCAGCTTCTCATCCTAACAGTTCAAGAGCCATCTTAGCCTTGGAACAGATCAACCAGATCAGCCACATCTGCCTGTCCCTTTCTTTCTATCCTCCTCCATCTCTCCAGTCTTCTGTCTCCTGGCAGGCAGCAGTCTATCTTACACTGGGACTCAAGCCTCCTCACAGGCCCTAATTTCATTAATTATAAACCAATATGCTGCTGGCAGCCCCTCTGGAGAAGACTTTACCCGGCGCTGGCATCTGTTCAGTACAAACACAGCGAGGGGCGAAGGCATGAAGGGAGGAGAAAACAAGGACATCTCTGACTCCCACCATGGGTGAAGAATGGTCCTGTGAAGAGGGACAAAAGGCAAGAGGAGTTTCCAAAGTTCATGTTTTAAACATGAATGTCCAGAGCAATCGAACCTTTTGGTCCCAGGCAGAAAGGTTTGAGTGGGATTTGAGAGAGTGTCACCGTTAAATCCAGTCTGATCATGAGAAACACTTTTTCTGAACGTTTTTCAAATCTGTTAATTTCCTGGGATGTAACCATCAACACAAGAAGAATAACAGGAGACACTGCACACATAAAGACTGACTGACATTCCTGGATGCTGACTAACCATAACGTGTATTTTTTTATTGATTTCATACCAGAGAAACCAAAACCAAGTTGTGGTTTTTATTCTCTGCAATAATTGTGGCTCTTAAACTTCTTAAACTTCAGAGCCTTTCTGTTTGTTCACCCTACGAAAGAATTTTATCCAAATGTGTTTTAGTTAATGTTATTTCCGTTCGTTTGTTAAAACAAGATTCATCAGTGATGGTGAGGGAAATGCCGTTCATGATTGTTCACAGTAATTGGTCTTGTAAAAATGCGATGATAAATTTGTCTCAGCAGACAGTATAAACATCATTTGTAGGGTTATCTAAAAGTATATAGAAAAATTAGCAGGTCCGGTCTATAATTAACACATCACAGTAAGCAATGTACTTGTGATTTGTGTCATTAATTTGTTGATGACCAATAAATAGTACAAATTCCGACAAACAATTGCATGTTATATAAAAAACAAAAGCTGCAACTAAACCTCTGGTTTTTGACGCAGCGGATCTGTCCAATGCCACAACGGACAAACAAAATTAAAAAAAAGAAAAAAAAGAAATGGGGAACAAAAGGTTGCTAATTCATCTACACCATCACTGAACACTTACAAACAAGCAGGCCCATGCATTCAAAGTGCAAAAGCATGTAACTAAAGTGCAAGCTGTTTATTCCCTCATCAGTCATAAATTATACAAACAAACACAGATATTCATGCCCGAATGCTCAGGGTTGCTGGAAGAACACTGTTATTCTGTTATATCCTTCTGACTTAAAATACATGGCAGTCGAAAAACAGAAACAAAAATTGTTAAAATAACAAAATATACATTAAGAAATATTCTAATGTTATGTATATCATGTTCTATTTTTTTTCTTTTCAATTAAAATAAAATAATATAAAGTGAAAAAAAACATCAGCATCATGCAGAATGTGTCATACCATCCTCAGAGAAATTCTAGATTACTGAAGCCCCGTCCACTACACCTTCTGTATTAGCTTAGCTGTGAGCCCTCAGCCAAACACCCCTCTATGTCCCTCTCACAGCAGCTCCCAGAGGCAGCACTGTCGCCTCAAGCTATTTTCTTCAGCCATGTTGCCGCTCCGTCCCAGAGACTGAAACAACTCCAAATGATTATTCCTCTGCCGGAAGGCTAACGCCGCAGCAGACCCTCCATGACAAAGACAGATTGCACAGAATCTCCTGCACACGCATCTAATTCACAGCACCTTCCTTATTTTTGGTTGTAGATTATTTTCACCACGTTGCTGTTGCATGTTTGATGTTTTGATGCCTCAGAGCTGAGCTCTTGGCCACAACAAGTGATGGGAAAAGGTGAGCCACTGTATCACACAACAGCTTTAATGTGATTTTCAGCTCTAATTAGCGTTAAGTCACTTAGTGCGTTGTAATGATGTTTGGCTCACGGAGCAGCAGACGCCGTCCATCAGCCAAATGAAATATTAAACCAACCTACTGCCGGAATATGCATGTGTTTGTGTGTGCATCTTTATTTGTAGTAGTGTCAGGAGACCTCAGCAGCACACTCTGTGTCCATCACTGCCATGTACAGTAAGCACACACACCCACAAAGGGAGAGACGCAAATTTTTGACCTACATTCACGATATACAAACAACAGTGTCAGGAGGGACAGGGGCAAAAATCAGTGTCTGTGTGTGTGTGTGTGCGTGTGTGTGTGTGCGTGTGTGTGTGTGCGTGGGTGTGTGTGCGTGGGTGTGTGTGTGTGTGTGCGTGCGTGTGTGTGCTTGCGTGTGTGTGTGTGTGTGTGTGTGTGTGTTGTTGCGAAAATCTGCAGGTTCATTGAGCTGTGAATCTAATGCAAAATTAGTGTTATCTTCCTGCCAAATAATTCATGATCCCGCATCCGAAATGATAGTGGAGTGAGGCGACTTGTCATTCTTGTGGTCTTTGTCACCCTCCCTAATGAATGATATTTTATTCAAAATGTCACATGAAGCAGAAAGTAGTAAATATGTGCAGATACAGTTGGCAATTCTCTGCTCTGATCCCAACTGATTTTTAGTCCTAATTTCAAACAAGTCTTATATAATGGAAACAGAATCCCTTGGCCAGTCAACCTCACATATGAGGGGCATTCATGTAAAAGAAGGGACAAAAAATTAGTTGTGTTTGCTAAAAGTTGTTTTTAACCATTCTCTGTTCCTCCACAGTGACAGGCAGATCATCACTTGGTGTATTACTATCACTCTGGCATGATTGTTCAGTGTTATTTATGTCCTAAGGATCATTTATGTACTGTTTTGTTGAACTTAAATGACCATTCAGAGGAACCATATTACCACCTAAGAATCATATCTGAATGCAAAACAGAAGGCCCACTCATTAAAAGAAATATAACTTCCAACCAGAGAGGATAATGACACATTGGTTTGCAAAACAGTTTAGTCACAGTTTAAAAGTATTGCAGCACTTCACATTACCCAGTATTAGTTCCAACCCAAATGGGATCCTCATCGCCAACAGTGTTCTAAGCATTAACACAAAGTTGAAATCCCTCAGCTGATCTCTTTTGCGGCTTTGAGAAACTAGAAACCCAAACCACATCATAGTCTAGTTGAATGATAATATTTTATGGCTGGGTTGATATAAACAGTCTTGTTTTTCTTTTTCTTTTCATTTCGGCTACACCCTTCAGGGGTCGCCGCAGCTAATCAACCTCCTCCATCTATACCTAATCTCTGTATCTTCTTCTCTCACACCAGCTAACTTCATGTCATCTTCCACTTTATCCATAAATCTTCTCTTTGGTCTTCCTCCTCCTGCCTGGCAGTTCCAACCCCAGCATTCTTCTCCCAATACATTCACTATCCCTCCTCTGCACATGACCGAACCATATCAGGCTGTCTTCTCTGACTTTATTTCCAAAACATCTAACACGTGCTGTCCCTCTGATCAACTCACATCTGATCCTATCCATCTTCGTCACTTGCAAAGAGAACCTCAAAATCTTCAACTCTGCTACCTCCAGCTCTGCTTCCTGTGTTATCCTCAATGCCACTGTCTCCAAACCATGCAGCATCACTGGTCTCACCACTGTCTTGTAAACCTTTCCTTACATTCTGGCTGATACTCTTTTATCACACAACACTAACAGGACAGAATATTATGTGAAGTAACTTTTAATATAAAAGGTTATGATCAAGTATTAAATAAATACTTTTCACTGATGTACTTTGAAAAAAGTATTGTCTGAAGTAACTCTAATCCCATGACCTTCTTGAGCCGTGAATATCCCCATTTTACTTTTTTCATAATTTAAAAGGAGGTTACATAGAGTCCAGTTTAATATTCATTATGGATTTCCCCTCAGGGATCAATAAAGAATCATCCATTAATTCATTAAAATTAATCTACCAGACAGATAGTCTGCCTTTACAGACAAAAATACAGCATAGGATTATCCACATAACAGTTGACATCCATTCTCACGGTTTGAGCTAGAGGTTAGATATTCTTAAAAGAGAGAAAAATATAGTCCACTGAGTTACACCATCTTTCATAACAGTAAATATCAATGCATCATTATCACTGAAATTACACAGTGTCCTCTCAAACAAGTGGTCAGTATGTCTGTGCTGCAGTATTCCTGCGGTTTGTCTGCAAAGGCCCTGGCTTCATGCTGCCTTCATGATCACTGTGCCACTTAAGAGCTGGCAGAATGACATTCGGACAAATGTGTTAATTTTACACACTGATCCAGATGTATATGCTCACATGTACAGCATTTAATCTGACAGTGCATAATTCAATGATTATTCGCAACCTTTTGCCAAACTCTAGAGAACCCAGATTTGAACTTACCAAATCACTCAACTCACAACAAACTGAATATAAACAAAAACCTTGTTTTGAAATACTTTTTAATAAGAAAAGGTCAATGAACCCATGATAGCCTGAACAGAGTGAGTTTACTGTAACAAATCTTCTTATGTCCATAACCCGACACTGCAAATCACTGCTAGACTGGGATGGCTTCAATAAGGACCATTATTTAGTGTTCCTTTTTAGGACCTTCCATGAGTAGTGCAGTGGGAGATACATAAGTATCGCGAGTCACATTAATTATAGTATAGAACCTGATTAAATGGGTGGGTTTATCACCCAAAGTCATAGCATAGCAGCCATGCAAACACAACTTTGTTTAACTGTGAGCTGGCTTAACTTTTACTCCCCTGGCCGAGCCCAATTTACTCTGTTTACTTTATTATAGGTCAGTGTGTGCACACCCACTAAGTATGGCCAAGAACCCAGCATATAAAACCCTAAATAATATGTCTGCATTTGGAGAAATCATCGGGTGTCGCTGTGGAATGCGATGCCATTGTGGTGAAGCATTTTCACAAAGGAGCAAACAGTACACCAGAGAGAGGACAATAGGTGTATCTTGAATGATGCAACACAAGACTTTTTTTAAACTTGACTAATAAATTGTGGTTACCAATAAGTATATTTCTAAAATTTGTGATACAGCATGTCAATATTTGTTGTTTTTCCACATTTCAGCTTTCTCATCTCATTTGACTGGATTTGAAAGGAAACATTGAACACCAAATGTAGAATAATCTTACGCCTCGCAAAAATATACATTAATAACTTCCTATTTTTGCAGTCATTTGGAATTTTGACATTAAGAACAAAATACAATGCAACAAAATAAACTGAAAAATATCTGAAATCCTCATGGCTGAATTAGTTTGATTGCTTGAAAAGATTGTAATCATCTTTAATTTAAACGAGGGAGGACAGACCACACTGGACTTTGTTGATGTCCAGAGGGGTATTGATTAAAACTGCAATGAACGTTCAATGAAAATTTTGTCCTTATGTTGTGGAATTAAAAAAAGAACATTATGATGTTTACCAGCCCCTGTTAAGATCATTATGTGCATAACACAACATCTATTGAGGTATGAAAAATCGTGACGAATACAAATCACTGTAAATGTTTTAAGTGAGCAGAACAAGAAGCAGTTTAATGGCGCAATCTGTGTTCTATCTTTTCATAAACAGTTTTACACACAAATACAGCATATCATCACTCATCTGTGAAATGATTATGATTAAAAGAAGACATAATTTTGATCCTGATTTTATTGAGATCATGGTGCCTCTTGTTAATATGACTTCATTAGTTCGAGGAATAAAGAAAGGGATCATAATTTTAGGGAAAAAGTTCAAATGAAACTGTTTAGTGGATGTGTGCTAAGTAAACATGTGAATTACATTTGTTTTTAATTCTAAAAACATACATGATACATTATGCACATATATAGACATGCCAATCAATAGTGTTTAAGTTTAAGTTTAAATTTGTTTTTATTTTATCATACAGTGAATAACCAAACACATTTAAAAATATTCAAAAAGCAAACCAAAATAATATTTGTTGAAAAAATATCAAATGATATCTCTTTTGCTAATGTCATATAGAAATAACCTACTGAAATTAAACTTTCACCCTGGCGGCTTCTGTTTTATATCAACAAGGCCTCTTTCAGTCCCAGGCGTTGGGATGATCATAGACCAATGATGAATCAAGTTTAGTTTTCTGATTAATTTAGGATTTAATCTATAAACCTTAGTGTTGCAAAGGCATTATATTTATTAGCATCCTCATTCAAGAAAAGCTAACAAGAAGCTCAAACGAAAGGAAAGTTTAGGCACAAAAGGCAGTTACATTCATACTGACGCTAAAAGCCACACATGTCTGATTTCACATACATTAAAAAGAGGTCAGGGGAATTACCAAACCAGATGATGTGTGTTACATATATATTTGCCATCTATAAAGACAGCCAACCCTACTGCGTCTCCCAAAGTACAAAGTGATTGTGCTAACACAAGATGTTTTGTTGAACCATCACACACACAAACACAAACACACATACACACCCCTTCCAACCCTCTGCCATTTAGAATAACAGAAAAATAAATGGCGGAGGTTGAAGAACAGTAGACTCAAACCACAGTGGAACTCAGTAATGGTCAGCCAGGCCCACCACGCCTCAGCCAATGTTTGTCCAAACCTGTTATTTCTGGCATTGTACTGTCTCGAAGAGATCATTTTATTCTTCGAGTGGAATGCAGCAGCTATAAATAGTCTGAAGATGAAGGAGGGGAAATCAGAGATTTGTAGAGTAATTACAGAGCCAGAGCCGAACCCTTCTGTTATGGCTCATTTTTCATCAACCTCTGTCTCCATGACTGTCTGACTGACTGACCAACTGAGGTAAAATGTTCAGTTTGTCGTGGGAAATGTCTGTCAGGCCCGATATTTGACCTGTATTTCCACTGCATCTGGTTTATTTAGAGCTAAATCATTTTGATAAACACACTCAATGGCAGATTAATCTTTTATGCTGTCCTGATTGAGACTTTTCAAGTGGCAGTTGTGCACAAGCGTGCTGTGATGTTTGCATTCGAGGACTTACTCAGTAGGTAAAGGAATGATGTTATCAATGTTAAACAGAATCTTCATCACAATATTTTTCAACTGATCTGATCTCATTACATCTGTGTGGTCATCTTTACACACAGTTTAAAGGAACCCAACAATCCCTTGAATACACTGAAATGATTATGCACGAGGCCCTCGGGTGCAAAGCCTTTTCTGAATATATTGAAAAGGGAAGAAGAGCAAAATCTAATCGACATGTTCATATCAACAGAGAGCAGAACTACAAACAGCATGGAAATAAACTCCTCACACCCACCCACTTACAGTTTCAGCATTCTCTTTAATTTTCCGCTAAACCACAAACAGTCGTGACATACTTGTGCCTTAAACGGTCTCACCACACAATTAAGATAAGCTGAAATATGAATTACAGTTCTGGTGTTACCCAATTTACAGTGAAGATCACAATCTACAGAAATGAGCTGGTAATCATGGGCAACATCTAAGACAAGTGGATCAGCAGTAAGAGAATGTTTCCGAAGAAAATGAATTTTTAATCGATCTTGAAAAAAGCATCCTCAGAAACGAAAGGTAATTGTGACACAAGGTAAAAGTCTGACTTATTACCTCTGAAGAATCAGAATCAGAAATATTTAATTGATCCCGGAGGAAATTGAGTGGTGTCAGATGCTCAATCCAGAAAGCGATAAAATAAATAAAAGGGAAGAGATAAGGAGGAATAAATAAATAAGATAATAAAGATAGTAAAACAAAATAATTCAAATATATGTAAGATAAATTTTGTTACATAATTTAATTTGATACAACTTTACACATCATCTATGTGACATTTCTCTGTGACATATTCCAACTTCATTGAACTTTGTTTTTAACTTATCAATAAATTGCCGCTGAGACAAATTATTTTTCCTATAAACACTTTAAAATCAATTGTGTGTGTGCGTGTGTGTGTGTATAAAGGAACATACTCGGGTCTTCATTGAATCAAAGATTTATTTCTGAATAAAGTCACCACTTAAAAACGATATAAATTACATGTTTTGATTTGATGATCCAGGCGCTGACAATACCGTTTTGACATTTATTTTGCATTGAAATGACGCCCTCATGTGGACACTTTTAATTCCTGCAATTAAATAACAGTTGAAATTTACGAAGTCAATCTATTACTAATGCTGAGAGGAGAAGTAACACCCTTTGAGGACAATAAAACCATAATAAGGAAAAGCCAACCACACAGTTCATACTTATCACTAATTCTCTGTTTGTTTACATTTTCACTATTTTTTCAAATCAGCACCTGCAGTTAATATTCATAGCTCTTGGTTTGTTAATGAATATAAGTGGCTGTTGAGTTAAATGGGATGTTTTATGGAATACATTTGACTTCTTCTCTGTTAGAGATCAGCACAATCCAGATTAATGTGCGTACTTATTTATTTATCTTTGTTACTCTCTAGCATCCAAAAAGATAGTGACCTCTTCTGGGGGATTTTCTTCTTCTTCTAAGATCCCAAATGTATTTGCTTTATTGATGATGCAGAGATTTAGAAATTGACCAAAGCACCAAAGTTGTTCAAATTTGATTTTGTTGCTCACACCATAGTATCAGAGAGGTTTGGCAGTTGTAAAGTGCTGATCAAGACCTGTTACAATGATTATTTAGGGAAATATATTTGCATGAATGGGATCTGGGCAATGGCCCAGATGGAAATTTACTAAAGGCCCATTACTGTAAATCTAAGTTTATGAATGAGTAGTCTATATTTGTGTCAGGTGTCTAATGTCTGCGATGTTTCACAGAAATTTTCATTTTCCAAAAGTGATCAGAAGGAGTTTCTGCAAACGGCCTATCACTCTAATGATTTTATCACTTTGTAATTTAAATAATGCTCAATATAATTATACCTGAAGTATTTGGGGAAGCATTACATCATTTGAAGAGTATCTGATGAAATTGCAGAATTCCACTGCTCTGTATTTATTTTTGTGTCACCCTGTTACCCTTTTATTTGAACTGGCAGCAGGTCAGTGCGATTACAAAGCCTTCTGAGGGCAAGGTTCATACCTTTATGGTCTGTAATAAGCACTGAAACAAACTCTACAGTGCTATAGACCAACCAGTTTATGTCGGTATTTTAAACAGGAGTAATATAAATGTAACCAAGACACCTTATATTATGCACTATAAATTATTATTAAACAGTTATCACACCGATGTCAACTCACCATACTGCTGAATAAGTGGAAGACCCGAACTTGTTTCCCTGCAACTAGATGGTCACGTCTGGAGTTGATGTCCAGTCTACTCCGCATAAACTTGTTGTGGCCCTCAATAATTGCTTGTGTTCTTCGTGTTAAAGTTATTTCCTTTCCCAAATATCCAAGGGCCTATCTTTTTTAAATGCAGGGTGCTGGGTCGCTATGTGGACAAAGTAGTTTTGGGTTGAATGGCTTTATTAGCCAGCTATTAGCCGGGCCCTGCATATCATGCAGAGCTATTGTGGAGCGTGTGAACCACCTGGTGCGATGAACCCGTGGGTTAAGTAGAACTCTCGGTATTTTCTTTAAAGTGCAACTTTCTTTTTGGCTGACACTCTCAGACCCTTGAGGTGTGTCATCGTTGGCTCTTTCTCCCTTTTTTTTTCTTTCAAGTGACATTTGTTTGCCGGATATTTTAGAGAGGGTTAGCTTGCCAACTTGCTGATGCATAGAAAGCCACTATTATTAAGTCAAGTTCGGGGTTGAGGCGCAAGCGGAAGTGATATTTCAAAAAACAATCGGAAAACAAATGAAAATCAAATACATTAAAATTAAAAAAACAAAACTTTATTCTCTCTGTGCAGCCCGATACCAAGCTGTCCACCGCCCGTTGGTGCATTAAAGAATGAATAAAGGCTAAATGAGAACAATATCTACAAAATATACTCCAAATACTCTCACAATATTGAATTAAAGTGAAACAAAAGAATCTTGAGCCAAGATGAAAACAATCATTTCTATTAATATTTCATTCTGACAAGCAAACAATCATCAGGTTGACATCGGTATATCTCGTGAAATCGTGTGTCTATTCCAGACAGAGACAAATATTTTCTGGCATTTGATTACCTCAAATTATCAGAAAATGTAGAGTAAAACTAATTTTGTTTCAGTTTATATAATTCTCTGCTATATGTGATCATCCTACATTCCAAATAAAAAAAAGAAAATGCACCAATATTAACCCAAACTAATATCTGAATTACATGTGAAATTAATATTTTTGTCATACAAGTATATTTTTTGTGTAAAATTTAACAGATGGTATACTTAACCGTCTTTATTTTACTTTACTACATACTTTACCATACACCTTTTCCATGTAACCCCTTCCAGTTTGGCTTTAATCTGTTTGCGTAACAGTTACATCATAGCTGGACAGTGATTCATTGAAAAAAGCTAAAAAAAAACAAAAGTGGAAGCTTTCCTCAATGACTGACTTTTGACAAAGTTTGGACTGCTCTCACAGCTTTGATAAAGAAATATCTTTGACCCTTTGTGTTGACTTATTTGCATAAACTTTCCATAGATGACTTCCTGGATGGTTCTGTAGAGCAAATCACCTGGTGCGTCCACTTGTGCACCAGTGACGGTAACGGTCAAAGGTCATGTTTCGGGCCACGAAAAAGGTCTGTTAAAGCGCCAGCCGTTGTGTTAAAAGGTATCTTTTTGAATGGAAAGGTCACAAATAATGGCTGTTGTTTTGCTGATACTGTGAGCGGTGACCTCTGCCTTGCCATCCCATTGTAGTGTTTTGATCAATAGTGATGAATATGTCAAAACCAAACAACAATAAGTCATTACACTCTCTTCCATTGCTATACATAACCAGATTTGTGTTATAAAACCTATTTGTATGACAATACTTTGTGCTGTGCCATCAAACAGCCTCTTAATATAAAAGGCTAACAGGACAGGGAGCATCTGTTGAGCATCAGTTTGGCCCCAACTAACACCACAATGGGAAAGGTAAGCGCACCATATGTTGTTGTTGAACACATGAACCCCTGATCCTTGATGTGGACTGAAAATAGCCGGATTATTTTTATGCAGATCATATTCTACGAGGACAGAAATTTCCAGGGTCGGCACCATGAGTGCATGAGCGACTGTGCCGACCTGCACCCCTACTTCAACCGCTGCAACTCCATCCGCGTGGAGAGTGGCTGTTTCATGGTCTACGAGAGACCCCACTACCTGGGGCACCAGTACTTCCTCCGCAGGGGAGAATACTCTGACAATCAGCGCATGATTGGCATTAATGACTGCATCCGTTCCTGCCGTTTGATCCCCATGGTAAGACCAATGGGAGACTCTTTTATTGTAGTGTAAAAGCAATAGCTCAGAGAGAGAACACTTGTAAAGTGAGTGAGGCAAAGAAGAGTATTCAATTCATCAATCTCACAAACATCTTAATGATTGGCTGGCTGACCTGATGTGTGAATGCACAACCAAAAGTAAGCTTGCATTCTGCTTTTTTTTTTTTTAAGTATTCTGGTAAACACAGGTAGCTCAGAACACCACAATGTACAAGACGCTGTTCATAACTCATAAGACAAAGCACCAACTATCTGAATCTAATGTGTTGTTCTTCTTTAGCACCGTGGCTCATACAAAATCAGATTGTATGAGCGTCCAGACATGAGTGGCCCGATGCAGGAAGTCAGCGAAGATTGCCCCAACGTTCAGGACCGCCTCCGTATGTCTGATATAAACTCGTGCAATGTGGTCGACGGTCATTGGCTGCTGTATGACCAGCCCAACTACAGGGGCCGGATCTACTACCTGAGACCAGGGGAATACCGTAGATACAGCGACTGGGGAGGCGCCAGTCCAAAGATTGGCTCACTGAGGCGAATCACTGATGTCAACTAAATCCTCTGACCCTTCTCCCTCTCTCTGTTCTCAATAAACCTGTTGGGCGTAATCAATGTGTGCCTAAATTAATTCTATATACACAATTTCATTATGTGTTTATTTTTTGCCTTGTCTTTAAAACTCATTCTTACACAAAAGTATAAAATATGTCATGGCTTGCAGTACTTTGAATTCCACTTCAGACCAAAGATTTACAAACTACTGATTGAAAGAGTCCTAAGAAGACAAAAATTGATGTTTTTGGGAAGATTTATTAACAGTTCATCATGGAAACTATGTACAGACATCGGTTTTGCTCACATAGTGATCCGCTTGATGGAACCCACCCTGGGACTCAAGCTTCCCCACTCAGTAAACATCCTGTATTCACCAGGGCGCATTAGGTACTGCCGCCCCCTGTAAAGAGGATGCTCATAGAAGATCCAATGGCCTTCTAACATCTTGCAAGAGTGTATGTTGTTGATGTGGAAACGTTCATACAGGGAGGGGCAGTCTTCTGTCAGTTCCATCATCTGACCTTTAAACTCAGGGCGTTCATAGATATTCATTTTATGGGAGCCTTGCTGCTGCATGATAGACAAAATCATGTATTAGTAACTGGTTCAGTAAAGGATTATTACAGGTAGGTCCTTAAGAGACTGAGCCATACCATAGGGATCATTCGGCAGGAACGCACACAGTCGTTGAATCCCATCCAGCATTGATAGTCTGGGTAGTCGCCCTTCTTCAGGAAGTACTGATAACCCGTGTAGTTGGGTTTTTCATACACCATCCATTCACCACTGTCTATTCTGATAGATTTGCAGTGGCTGAAGTGAGAGTGCAGATCTTGGCATTCGCTGCTGCATTCATAAGAGCGGCCCTGGAAGTTTCTGTCCTCGTAAAAGATTATCTGGAGGTGGAACAGTTGAACATTTTAAAAAATATGTTGAAAAATTCAAGGATAATTTATTAACTTTACCACATCGAAAGCGTTGCCTGGTCACCGTTTTCTCTTGAATAATTGGCACAGGTATGCAGAAGCACAAAAGGTGCATAGCAAAACAAGCAGCCTTACCTTACCCATTGTGTCAGCTAACCTTGGTAACACTGCAGCAGCAGCAGCTGGGGGCTCATCTGTGCCTTTATAACCCATGGATGACCTGTGTCATTGTGATCCAGACAATGACCGAGCTCGTCAGCTTTTTCTCACAGACGTTTTTCCTTCAGCCTAGTGAAAGCAGATCAACCGTTTACTGTCAATCAGAGAATTTGCATTTGTTATTGGCTTTACGCTCTCGCTAAATGAAATTTTGTATCCAATAACACAGCATAATCAACAAATGAGCTTTTATCTTGGTTTTATACCTTTGCCTGTATCATCAATAGCCATCTTGTCATGGAGTCACAATGGGAAATCATTTACAATTCCTCAGACACTTAAATGTAGGTAAGTCACACTTTTGTTGGACTGACAACTATGCCTCACATACAGAATTTTATACATTTAAACCCTTATGAAATGGTGATCCTGTAAAACTACAGTTCTGTGTAAAACATAGTAACACCTCTGGCCTCAGGTTGTATTGAGTCTATTATCCAACTTGATAACAAGGACTCATCATTTCTTATTGGATATTGGAAATGTGGGAATTTATTGTATAAGTGGATTGCTACTTGTTGAAGTAAAACGCTTTGAAGTGAAAAACAATTGCTGCCTTTCCACTGAACATGCACGTACTGTTTGTCATTTACATTCACAGAACATCAGTTTCTTCATGTCAGCACAACAAGTTGTTTCACAAACCCGCTTTTGTTTGAGTTCAATCCCCATATTGTGACCGCGTCTATGAGCTAAGCTCTAGAGAGTATTTCTATGGAACCTACGCTTTGCAGCACTGGTGAACCGAGAGGACACCTGTTACATAAAATACAGATATATTGTGTGAAATTTCACTGTTGTACTGATGTGTATCCATTCGGTAAGATTTAATTTTACAAATAGATCAAAAATTGCAATGCGAAAACACATTTACAATCTTACAATATATTTAAGTGTTTACATTAGTTACATACAAGGGTGTGTTTGATTTTACACACATATATACATTTAGGAGTTTGCATGCCTTTCAGTTGTATATAATTACAAGTTTATGATTGTCATAGGGTTATCCAAATGTCAAATTCCCTCACTGACCTAAAATGTGTCTTTTTTTGAAAGATAAGCTGCCCTAGAAGCAATTTTGTGCAGCGATAATCTCAACAGAGCAAGTCATAACAGCACTTCCTGATCAGGTGATGAGATATTCACATGACCCAGAACCCTCCTGGTTTTCATCTGTTAAATTACTCGACTGGACTGATCTAAAAAGTCATCCCTAGGGCATAAGCACAAAACTAGATAGACTACCAATTGAATAATTGATGAAACTTCACTTTTTTCATATGTGTGAGGTAAATATATAAATGCCTTGGTCTAATTCATAGTGTGTAATTCACTTCCATTAATAACTGCATTCATGGCTTTATGGTAGCATTAAATATATATGTATGACCTCAACCAGGATTTGAACATAAAAGAAGATATCAAAAGTATCATTTATGAAAGACTGAATATCAAGTAGGTTCAAATGTTACTGATGCTGTCTAGTACTGTATTGTTCTTCTGGAAATGTCCTTATCCTACAGTTATTGCAATACTGTCAGCCATGTGTACATGGAAGCATACATTCAAAACACAAATGTTGATTTTCCTATAAGAGAAATAAATCTTTACTGTGTTTTTACTGATTATTACCAGATAGTGATGGATCTTATCTGGCATATCACTTTATATGATGTCACAGAATATACTTTATCACAAACTGATTGTGGAAGTATATTTGTTATAAGTCTGTTCATTTATAAAAAATAATTCCCGATTTTATACTTTTGAATAGTATAATCAAAACTCTCTAGGATTATGCAGCAAATCACTTTATTGTGCAGTAAACAAGGTGGATGGACTGAACGGTACAACTGGGACTACATACAAAACAAAACAAAGCAAATATCAAAGTTTTCGGGTGAAAGGGAACTTGGAATAAACAATGCACCTGCAAAGGTGGAGGATTAGGATTCTGTGATGCGTCTGGTTGAAGTGAACTTTAGATCATCACTCGTCTTCTCTCTGAGGTTTTTATATTCTCCTGGTCTCAGGAAAAACATCCTGCCTTCATAGTTTGGCTTCTCAAACAACAACCAGTAGCCCTCTATCACAATGCAGGACTGCATGTCTGACATGTGGTGGTGGTCCTGGATGCAGTCGCAGTCCTCGGTCACTTCACGCATCTCACCCTCAAAGTTTGGTCTCTCGTAGATCTTCATCTGAAAGGGCCCGTAATACTGCAAAGTGCAAAATGTCACACAGAATTTAATGAGTGGTTGATTCTTTCCAAACTTCTGTCAAATAAGTACTGCGTTTAAAACAATAAAAAATATATAAATATATACATATATAATCTATTATTCATCAATTAACAGAAGGAAAGCAAGAAAGAGAGCAAGAGAAGAAGCATCGATTAAAGATTGTAGCACAAGGACAGGTATATAGAAATACAAAAAGGGAAAATTCTGAATTTTAAATGCATTTTTTAACTATCGCTTTTCGCTATAGGTAGTTCTACATTTGTCCTTTAATTTTTGAGCTACTTTGGATGATCCTGCCCAAAACATCAACCAGCTGTAATTCTCATCAGTTGTTGTTTTTTCCCTGCAACTCATTGGTTTTGCTTATAACTGCCTATATACGAATATTTACCACAGGGACAATGTGGCAAGACATAATGCAGTCATTGAAGCCAATGGTGCTCTGATACTCAGGATATTCTCCCTGAGTCAGGAGGTACTGCTGGCCCATGAAGTTCGGCTGGTCATAGACCATGAACTTCCCACTCTCCACCCTACAGGAGCTGCATCGGCTCAGGTGAGGGGTGATATCAGAGCAGTCGCTCATGCATTCATATGAGTGGCCCTGGAAGTCTCTTTCCTCAAAGAAGATGATCTGGAGAGAGAGAGAGGTTTAAGGTTTAAGAGCTCAAGTATTAGACAAGGAATCAGTGGGAATCACAGAGAACACAGATAAGCATCACATGATGATGCACAGCAGATGTTATGCCACAACATTTTGGTCATATGAAGCAGTCAAATGAAGCACCGGTCAGTGTGCATTTCTGTGCACCAGTGGTGTTTTTCCTTCATTACCTTTCCACTCATGGTTGCGCTATTTGATTTCTGTTCTTGTTATCAGGTCCATGCTGCCTTTTATGCATCATGTGACATAAAAAGAATCAGCCCCTCAATTGTATGAAATGACTGAGTCAGCTCATTCCCGCTGTATTATACATCAAAGCTGGGATCGCAATGATTACTTTGATTAACAAAAAGTGGAGTGGGTTCCCAAAAGGCCAACGCATTCAGCACACGTTCTGTAGGTAAGGACATTTAGTGCATGATGTATGCATTTTTTTTGTATTGCAAGACATTACATCTAAAATCCAAGAGGGTTTTTTTTTAATTCATTGATTTTCTAGTTGGCATGCACATGCATTAATTCAAGCCGCAAAATGTTGTTTTCTTCACATGAAGATCAGAATATCTACAGTGAGAGTATGCAGCAGAACACTGGGTTTCCATTGCAGTCCAATTCAGTCCAAATGATTCTGCTCGCCATAAATATGTTATGTTCACATCAAGCATCACCTCTCCTTCCATTGAATACACTTATTACAAAGTCCCAAAACAACAGTTGTCATCCATGCAATTCGTCCTGCTCATTTGGGTCTACACTTTTTATGTGTGTCACAAAGGCTCAAGGTTTTGCTGTGTGTTCTGCACATTGCAAATGGTAAACCATTATATGGAGATTCTTTTGCATGTTGGATCAGCAGGGAGGTTGAGTTCCCTACCATTGACGAATTGTTTTCAGCAAAACAAGCACATAATTTGATACTTCAGACAACATGTTTCTTATTGGAAGTAGCTTTCCTTATAACTGCAGTCCAGATGTCTTCCAGTCTCTCTCTCTACCTGCCGGCCACGAACCCCCCCCCCCCTTTCTCATTTCTCTATAATGTCAGGCTGATTGGCTAACTATAATTGCAATCTGCATTCTCAACAGGAAAAGGGAGAGCCTCTGTTTACCTCTCTCTCCACAACATGGTATTGCATGGAGGGGTCAGTGGAGTTTTAATGGCAGTTTACCTCAAGTAGCCAGTGATTTGCAAGCCCAATAAAAATACATCTTTCTTTGGGTTGCTCGCCACAGCAAATCAACTTCCTCCATCTAACTATATTCTCTGGATCCTCTTCTCTTATATCAACTAACTTTATGTCCTCTTTCACTGCATCAATACGTCTTCTCTTTGGTCTTCCTGCCCTGCAGTTCTAATGTCAGCATCCTTCTACCAACTTCTGTTTGATGCACATATTTAGTGTGCCCTTCCTGATGTGATCCTCTGCATTTATCCAGGCCTGGGACATGCTCACAAAGACATTGGCTTGTGGCCCCTTGACACTGCATTCCTATAAACATACATAATAAACACATTTAACAAGGCTGTTATGTAGTTCTGTTATTTGCCACCTATTCAGAAACAGAATGAAGTAGCCACATGAATAAACTTTGTATCTATCTAACAGAATTGATACCATTCAATTGAAGCTGTTTGCAAATGAAAGGTTATAATGTTCAGTTATACAGTGAGGGTCCCAGGAAAATTCATTGATCCAGTCGACTTTCAAACTGCACAAATAATTGAATAAAAGAATGAATAACTTCAGATTGTGTTCTGTAGATGTTTCAGATCCGAGACAGCAAACATGAATAAAGAGGCATTTGTATGTTTACAAAAACAAAGGCACGGACAAACATACATAAAGATGCAAATCGATCAAAGAAGTTGATTTATGGAGTAATTCGGAAAAAGAAGTGATGAAATGTAACACATTTGACAAATACAAAAATTCTTATCTGGAAACAGTATTATCAATAGATATTAAACTGAATTATGAACACAAGTATGCTGATAAACTGCCTGTTGTTTGTATTTATATATATATATATATATATATATATATATATATATATATATATACATTTGACTCTTTTCTTAATTTCTAAAATGGGTAAAGCTGTTTTTTAATGATTTTGGATATAAATATGATTTACTACTTTTAATTTATGTCGAAATCTTATGTGTACATATTATCACGTATTTATGTATTTATCCGATCCAACAAGTTGAAAAGATCAAAATGAAAAATAAAGTCACCGAAATAAACTAGTGATAAAGCTCAATAAATCTTACCTCTCCTTATGTGTCACAACACAAGCTACAACTCTTAAAAATCAAAATTAAATGTGTTTGACCCAAAGTGTGTTACCCATTCCAACCAATTCACAGTTTGACCCTCATTAACCTACAATGGTGATTAATGATGTCTTCTTAAGAAAAGCATTATAGTCCAATCAAAAATCTTGGATTTTGGATTCACTGCTGATATGGGAAAACAATCCATCAATTCAATTATTAGAATGAATAAAGTGCTACCAGAACACCAATGCATATTGAAAACATAAACTTGTTATTGGTAAGTTAAGTGATAGGCTTATACTCTAAAACTTCTAATATAAGAGGGATTACTTTCAGGCGTATGCTTTTGAGATTGTGCGTGTTCCTGAACAGCAGGATTAGCTGCTTTGCAGCAGCCGGAAGTAAAAAATAGATTATTGTATTAGGTATTAAAAATATCCCTTTTTGATCTCGGAGAAGGTGACTTAAAAATGGCGTTGAAACTTCACAAAAATAAAGAAAAGACAAGAAACAGGTGATACTTCAAAATATTTCTTTTAATTTCAGATTGACAGTGTAAATCAGCACACTTCCATAATGCGTCTGATGGAGCTGATCCTCATGCTGGTGGTCAATCCAGTGTCTCTGAGGGTCCTGTACTCTCCTGGTTTCACATATGTCATGCGGCCTCTGAAGTTGGGCTGCTCGAACAGCAGCCAGTGGCCATCGATCACATTGCAGGACTGCATGTCGGACATGAACAGGCGGTCCTGCAGAGACTCGCAGTCCTCCATCAGCTCGTGGGTCTGGCCACTGAAGTTCTCCTGCTCGAAGATCCTGATCCTGAACTGTCCCCTGTGCTGTAAGGGAAAGCAGAAAGCTATTACTTACTAAACTCTACACTATGATCATCAGATGTGCAACGCAATATACCTACCATGGGGATCAGACGACAGCAGCGAACAGTATCCATGATAGGGCCTCCCATCACACCCATCATGCTGCTCAGGCGCTGGATATCTGTGAACTCCCCCCTTCTCAGGAAGACCTGATTGCCAGTGAAGTTGGGGCGGTCATACACCACGAAGCACCCACTCTCAACCCTGCAGGAGTTGCAGCGGTTCAGGTGCATGTGGATGTCAGAGCAGTCACTGCTGCACTCATAAGAGCGGCCCTGGCAGTTCCTTTCCTCGAAGAAGATGATCTGCAGGAGGGTGGTGGTGGGGTAAGAGGGGAGGTTATTTTTAGACAAATTTCTGTGTAGTGAGTAACTCATACAGTTGAATGTTTGTTTGATATACTATTTTTTTAAACATTTTTAAGTATTACACAAGTTTAGGAGGTTTACCTTGCCCATGGTGACGGTTGTAGTTGCTGTACCGATGCCAGTACAGTGCTCCTTTTTATATCAACCATGAGCCTCAGGCCACCTTGCACACCTTTGTGGACAACATCCTGACTCATCACATAGTTCACGTGGGTCTGCATTCTTTTCTTCTTTTTTTTTTTAACAACAGACCTCAATAGCTATTATTGTACATTGAATACAGTTTAGGGGAGGGAATTGCAGGATCAACAAAGAAACAAACTACTTCTAAAATGCCTCTTTGTTTGCAATTCAAATGCAAACAAAGCACCATATAGCAGCTGTAATGAATCCTTATGATACTGGCGCTGCTGTTACATTGTTATGTAAAATCCATAGTGTATCTTCGAACATGTGGAAAGTGGGTGTCTCCTCTTACTAGACACTTTTCTACCATAGAAATTAAATAATTTCTCGTAATGAAAGGGAAGAATCGACCCCGAAATTGTTCTGACAATAAGTAATGCAGATTCTGATGTACAGTAAAATCTGTGATCCTATGGTACTGCTGTGCAACACAATATAGAATGATGACTCAAAGGTTTTGGCACAAGCCATGTGGAAATACTAAAGCGGTGCAATGTATAAAAGGGAATAGGGTTGATGTTCAAGCTGTACATTTGAGATTTGCTCAGAATTATCATGGCCATGGGGAGAGTGAGTGAAAATCTGGAATTGTTTAATGCATTTGGTGAATTTAAAAATGCAAACATCGATTGAAGAATATACATAACAGGCAGGGAACAACTAATTCTTTTATTCTTTATTTTCACACCGCTCTTCGCAGATCATCTTCTACGAGGACCGCAACTTTCAGGGTCGCTCTTATGAGACCAGCAGTGACTGCCCTGAGCTGACCTCCTTCTTGAGCAGGTGCAACTCCTGCAGAGTGGAGAGCGGCCTCTTCATGGTGTATGAGAAGCCCAACTTCAAGGGTCACCAGATGCTGGTGAGGCGTGGCGAGTACCCAGACAACCAGCGTCTGATGGGAATCGGTAGCAGTGACTGCATCAGGTCCTCTCGCATGATCCCCATGGTAAGTTGATGAGTTGGATGCATTTAGCTGCATCTTAAACCATTAAAGTGCAAATAGCTCTGCACAGTTACATCTTTAATAAAATGAAAAAAAAATATTGACATCTTGCAAGAAAATGCTTGCATGCAGACTGAGCTTGCAGTTTGCATCTGTTCATTTATAATAGAAAAAATGAACATAAATGAAAAAATGTTTAATGCATTTGTCTTAACAAAACATCAGAACAAACATCCAGTCTCATGATGGCTATGAGGTAATTAAATGCTTATGGAAAGGGGTGTTACTTCATTTTAATTTTTTAAATAATCTTGATTCCTTCGTATTATAATCTTTGTTTTGCTCAGAATTTAGTGTAATTATATCTGGATTAGTTACATAAGGAGAAGGTTAAAAAATTATATGTAGGCAAGAGGCCAAAAAATAACATTAAATGCTCGTCCCATTCAATTAATGTTAACGCTTCAGCATTTGCTGCTTTGGTACTTTAAAAACTAGAACTTGAAGTAACTGTAATTCACAAGGGACAGTACAGAGATCAACATCTAAAAATTCCACAGTCACTTGAGTTCTTCTCTGAAGTAACGTCCCTTGTGTTCCTCAATCCGCAGCACAGGGGACCCTTCCGCATGAAGATCTATGAGAGGGAGAACTTCGGAGGCCAGATGCACGAGCTGGTGGACGACTGCGACAACCTCTTGGATCGTCTCCACATGTCCGACTGCCAGTCTTGCAACATCATGGACGGTCACTGGCTAATGTTTGAGCAGCCCAACTACAGAGGAAGGATGCTGTACCTGAGGCCAGGAGAGCACAGGAACCTCAAGGACACCGGAATGAGCAACATGATGAGGATCGGCTCCATCAGGCGCATCCTTGAAACTTGTTAGAATGTAATAGCACTGAAAAATAAAGCAAGCTGAAATAAGTTCTTGTGCCTGACTGTCATTTTGGTGTAAAACTATCTGTCAATAGTGAATAATATTTCCTACTATGCCTGTGCAACTATAACGTATTTAACTTTGTGTCAGAAATATATTTTTAAATATTTTACACACCTCTAAACTCCTCTCTGCCAAACAGCTTATGCACATTAGCAAACTCTTAAAAAATGTTGACATAGACACACAAATCACGTAGCAAGGAGTCAATAACGTTAGTTGTGAAAGTATATACACAAAAAGGAAACCCCGTTTAATGCAGTGTTTTGTTCAACAGTGTGTTTGTTTGGGGTTTTTTCAGGATCTAATTATATTTTCAGCCTTTTGCTAAATTCTAACAAAGTAGCACAAACCGAGACCTGGAAGTCTTTGTCAGGGAGTCAGACCATGGACCGAGAACCCAACTGATAAATATCTATAATAATATATATATAAATTTATTAAGTGTATGGGAACTGTTCCTTCAGGGGTCTGAATTGTCTGATAACACATTTATACTTTATCCTTTATATATTTTTCTGCATGCAGTTCCTGTAATTAGGATGGAGAAATATTTCACAAACCGAAACCATGGATGTGCTTAATTCGTACTACCACATTAGCCCAGGTGTATGACCAAAAATAAGTGACAAATGCTGAAGAAAGACTTCCTTTTGAACACAATGTTATTCCTTGTCTACTGTGTCCCTCCTATGACCTTTATTCACTTATCACGTCATACATCATATACCCATCTTAATCATAAGACCAAAACAAGAACGGAAATATATGTTCATCTGATCAAACCTCAAGTTTAAGTATGGTGTTCTGTATACCAAATGTGGTGGAACAGTAATACTCGGTGCAATAGGCTTAATGGTATAACATAAACTTCAGAATGAGGTCAGCCCCATTGTGTTTCATTTAGGTCTAAATGGTTTATATTCTGACTGTTTTAGGATACGTTCTCACACTGTCAAAGTCTGAGCACTACATGTGGTTCACTACATGATGTCACCTTGAGCTTGAGGTTAACTTATCTTTTTATACAAGAAGAGGCTTCTGGAGATAACAGTTGCATTAACAATTTTTATCTTAATGCTGAAATTTTTATTTATTTTTCTATAATTTCCCAAGGAATATACAATAGATAATATACAGAATATCTACAACATAGTAAACAGGAGATATTTATGGGAGCATTTAACAGTAGCTAAAATGCGTACCTTTCAGCTTAGAATATTTTTTTCCTAAATCTATTAGTTAATACGTTTAAGATTTTTTATATGATATCTTTAATTTCTGTCGTCACCAAGTAACTAAGTAAAGGAATACATTACATTTTCAGTAATGTACACTCTATTCATTTTGAGTCATATAAATACACACATATTTATGTATTACAGTGTAATCCAAATACCGTCCTGTAGCAATGCAGTTAGCAGTATACAGCCGATACCAAATACTCATACATTGAAGTAAGCATGATGGAAAACTTAAATTAAATCATTTTGTTACTAATAATATTTTTTAGGACATATTGTAAGTCTATATTTAGCAATCTGAACAATACATTTTTACATCATATAATTGTATAGGAAGTTATGTGTTTTTGGAATGTTGATGTACAGACACGTACAGTATTTTAAAGACCTTGTTATCACATTGGGATATTTTTTCCAACTTCAATGTTGTTTATTTTGTGCTCTAATCAGGTTACACTAAGATTTTGATTCTGAAACGTATCAAATGTGTATAATGTATCACTTTCTCTAAGAGTGATGACCCTAGCAACGGTTGCCATGTCTCACTCGCTGCTACTTCCAAGGTTGGCTTCTGAGAATGCCAGTGGCCTGAGGAGAGAGGAGTGAATGGGGAGGATCTGCAGTTCAATCTCACTTCCCGTAAAGAACCTGTTGAAGTGTCCTGAAGTAGGATGCTGATCCCCTACAATGTCATACATGAATGATGTTCAAACATACAGCGCTTTTGGTTCAAGCTGCTGTGTCTGAGGCCTGTCAATCATGCATATATCTAAAGATAATGACGTGGAAAATATGCCATCTGAATTTTATATTTTTATTGTGACCCACTAATGTAGTAGTACTAACCTAACACAAAGCTACTTGTTCAACTGTAGAACAATATGTATTTATCTGTAATCATACATACATTGTTGTACACAAATGGTTATCATGCTGTGGTGGTTACTGCTTATGGAGAGCATAAAAGCATAAAAGCAAGTAATGTTTTCGAACTACAGGTGTTTTTCTTAACTATTTTCATTTGATATCCCTTTGATTAATTTGATATACCTCCACTGTATCTTTATTGAATACACAACGACATTTTCAACAGATTATCACCACTTGAATGAAGAACATTATCTTCTGCCGCTTTATTAGAATCACAAAGCATAAATTCTTAAATTCAAACAGCATTCGAGACAATCACGGAGCATTTGAATGCAAGCTATCTCTAATCATGTTTCAACATAAAATTTATGAAAAAGGTTCACCATGATGAATCCGATGAGGCCAAGTTTGAGAAATAGCAAGAGATCGCTCGGACGGATTAATATTGCTTTTTAAACCTTGATTAATAACAAATATTTATACTTTTATGAGGTTTAAAAAACTCAAAATTAAAATATCCAATATCAAATGAAAGTGAGACACCATTTACAATATTAATAGAATATAATGTTGGAGAAATGTTTTGCAGCAGATATTGAGATTGCCATTATTTGATGCATTAAATCTTATCCCAACAAAATCTTTTTCTAGAGTCAAACAGCATTCAGCAAATCTTTCTGTAACAACAAATATAAAGGCCCCGTGATTTAAAACAATTGCAGCATCAGCTAATGTGCAGAAGTTAATGGGGAGCTGATTTGAATGACAATCATTCCACTGGCAATGCATTTCATCAGCCTTCATATAAAAGTGGCGCATCGGGAAAGCAGCATGGATGAAGGGTTTTGATTTGATCGAGAGAAGAGGAGTACAAAGTGACAATGGAGCGCACAGGGAAGGTGAGTAACCCCTTACTGTTCCTCATTCTCTCTCGTGAAGGGAGAGTTTGATTTTGATTTACAAAAACAGGAATTCTAAACACTTACAAAGAATAGGGACAGCACTTTGTATTGCGTATAAGTCCAAGATGGGCAGAATGTCTGCATGGTGATAATATCATAGAGACGTCCTGATGAGAGAACAGTCAATGATATACTTCTGGTGTTATATCTATACAACATACAGCGTTTTTTATTAAAAACACTTCTGTTAATAACTTTAATAAGCTAGCTTTAATTTCTGTCTCCTCTCTTCCATCCCCTGAAAAAAGCTGCACAATATGTATAAAATGTGTTTATTTACTGACTCCGAACAGTAACAATCGCCTGTTTTAGAGCACCGTGCTCAGATTGTCAAGTATTTTATGGCAATATAAGAAGACAATGTTATGATGGACCCAGTGGTAGTTACTGTTTATTAAATTTGCAATGACAGACGTTTGTGGATAGTTTGGTCTATGAATCGCAGAATCGGTGGATTATTTTCATGCATGCTGTTTTGTTGATTATTTAATTTCGGATGTCTCCCACAGGCCGGTTTGTAAAAGCCCTTTACAGGTAGTTGAATAGAAAAATATATATAATGTACGTGTATCTATTTTGTTTTTCTTACAGATATTCTTCTATGAGGACAAGAACTTTCAGGGCCGTTACTTTGAGTGTAGCAGTGATTGTCCCGAGCTCAGCTCCCACTTCAGCCGCTGCAACTCCATCCGGGTGGATGGCGGGACCTGGGTTATCTACGAGAGACCCCAGTACATGGGCTACCAGTACGTGCTCATGCAGGGAGAGTACCCCAATTACCAGAGCTGGAATGGCTTCAATGACACCATCCGCTCCTGTCGTCTGATCAGACACGTAAGTCCCTGGGGGAAGGAAAAGAAAAGGTTTCTATTGTAGTTTCTCTGACCAGAATGTTTGTTAAATTTTGGTTTAAAGAGACTCTGTGAGGTTTTACCAGTAGTGGCACCATGAAGTTCCAGCTTGGTTCCACACAGCTCTCTGTAATCGTGCTATTGACCAGATGGTCCATCCATTTCAATCAGAACCTTGATGATGATCCATATCTTCACATCAAACATCTCCTTGCACTTTTTTATCCATTATTTTTCATAATGAAGAGTTTTGAAGACTCAATTCAAATATGCTGGCAAATAACACCTCAGTAAAGAGACCATAAATAAGCTTTGGATTATTGCTTTCAATCATTCATTGTAAATTAAGCTACATTTGAGACAATGCAAAACTAATTGAAATTGAA
Organism: Fistularia tabacaria; assembly: GCA_901007705.1. Lineage (NCBI taxonomy): Eukaryota > Metazoa > Chordata > Actinopteri > Syngnathiformes > Fistulariidae > Fistularia > Fistularia tabacaria. Next base: position 311,810 of record CAAKHD010013748.1, on the reverse strand, counting down.
ATCCCATTGAAAGTTAAAAATTCTACTGAAATTGCTCCCTTTGTGGTACAATTATAGGCACATTCTATTTGTATTCTAAAAAATCTAACAAATTTAGCTGCCGAGGTGTCAGCATTTCCAAACCCTTGTCTCTTCACCATCCAGCCTCCCACCAGACACAGGCTTCGCATCTACGAGCGCCCCGATTTCAACGGTCAGATGATGGAGTTCAGCGAGGATCTGCCCAACCTGCAGGACCGATGGCGCCACCATGATGTTCACTCTGCTCACGTACAAGATGGCATCTGGGTCTTCTTTGAGCATCCAAACTACAGGGGGCGCCAATACCTGCTGGAGAAGGGTGAATACAGACGTCACGCAGACTGGGGAGCCCTTCATCCCACTGTGGGCTCTATTCGACGTATTGCAGAGTATTAGACTACATGAGGTCATTTCGTGTTTCCCTCCCTACTACATTCCCAACCTGTACCTCCCCAAATAAACACTCGGGCAAATGCTTGCTGACTTGGTGTGATTTTATTTAAATTTTCTTTTAAATTTATTTTGCAACATAGCTGCCTCAAAGTTAAAAGGGAAAATGTGTGATTACATTATTTTTCGGTCAAAACTTTCTCTCTTTTAGCCTTTATCCCACATTACCCATGGCAACCATCCAATTTTATGCCTCGTGAAAACAAAATTGAAATGAGCATGTGTTAACAGACAACAGTCAAGATTTTCATCTTTCAAAGATCCGACATACAGACCACAATTGTGCCAGAGGGGTTCAACCAAGTAGTGATCTGGGCTGGAATTAGGCCACCAGGGTGAAGCAGGTTGTCCTGACAGGGGCATCATGAGATGAGCCATAGCGGGATCTGGGGGCTGATGGTAAAGCCCAGAATTAAAAGGGCTGAAAAGGCACTTTGATGATTCAGGAGGATTGACCAGAGGCCTTTGGGTTGCCAACAGACATTGTTCTCTGGCGGCTGCTCGTGCCAGAGATGCAGAATCGACAGTCACCTGACAGTGGATGCATAGAGACAACACAAACATATGGCACACAAGATGGTATAAAGCACCTGCAAGTTTTAAATTCTAGAACCTTAATATGATAGCAAATAAGCTCAATTCAGGTCACAAATTTCATTAACATTAAATAATGGGGAAAAGTTTAAAACAGGCTTCTAGGTTATGCAATGATTAGTGGACAGTATATAATTGTCCTTCGTTTCCAAAGAATTGTGTGTGCATGTGTGTGCATGTGATGGTTTAGATTTTATTGTTTGTTATTCTTATTTTTTGATTTGTTGGAGGTTTTTCAATAATGCTTTTGCTGGGCAAATGTATTGTAGTGCTAATTTTGAAAATCATTGCATAACATATATACATTAAAAATAGGAAAAAAAAAAACTTCTGTTATAGCAACAAATATTTCTAAGAAATAACACGAGAAATTGCCTCATAACCCCTCACCTACACAGACATGGATAACCACAAACAGACACAATAAGTCACTCTCACAACAGCAACACTAATAGCAGTAATTGTAATAGCGTTGGCAAAGATACAACAATGTTGTTGGGAGATTTTCTTATTCTCAACATACTTTAGTCAGCCATCCATCCAATACTGAGACTGGCTACTTTTGAATTGTCATTGAAATGTGCGATGCAGTTAAGGCAGTGTCATTTAAATAAGTGTTGATTAAAAAAAAAGACCCTCAGGTCACAAATATGATGTTCCTCTTTTTCAGTGAATCTGTTGGAAATGTTTAAATTTATCACCGGTGCAATTTTGGGCATGTAATTTGCTTTGCCTTCAAAGTGCAAAGGGTTGAAATGAGGCGTGTTCTTAACGGTTTATGAAAAAAACTCAGGTCTAGTAGATCAAGTTGCTTGCCATATCATCCCAAATGGTTAAAAATAGTGAAAACAACAACACACTTGGAGGCTCTTGCTGTCATTTATACCAGTGTTTCCCAACCTTTTTTGAGCCATGGCACATTTTACATTAGAAAAATTACACGGCAGGCCACCAAATAAATATGTCAAAAACATTTTTAATGAATAAGCATTAAACTGTAGTCTCAATTTACTCAGTGTGAAATCTGGCCCTGTTTGGTTGAACACAAAGGTGATATTCTTTAGGGTCCAGAGGGTCCTGATTGAGTACTTTTTCTTTTAGAATATCTATCCATCGCGTAACACTGCTGCTGTCTCACTCGAAGCATCACTAATTACTCTGCTGTTTGAGCAGCAGCAGGTAGATACACAGGTTAATTCACTACCTGTTGCCATCTAGTGGAAGACCATTCAATTGTTCTGCCTGTCACTACATGCTACCCACATAGATAGATATACGGAGACACATTTTTTGCGTTGAATAAATAATATTTGGACCAATCAGGCGAAAGTGGGCGTTTTTTCCACGGCACACCTGACGATCTCTCACAGCAAACTAATGTGCCATGGCAAAGTGGTTGGAAAGCACTGATTAATACAGGATAGGTTAAATGAAAAGTGGAAATGACTCTCAAGCGCCACTTAGTGATAGAAGAGCCTCATTGCACAGAACCTATCCTATTAGGCTTGGCTTTAAAACACGTAAAAAACACATAAAACGGTGAAATGTTGGGAAATTTTGACCAATTTTCTTAGTGAGTGGCTATGCATTGGAAAAGCATTGCTATATACAATAATCAGTCTCGTGATTTAGGGATATTTATCATCCTAAATCTAGAGTATTAAATGATTTGTAGATCATACATTGATATAAAGGTCTACTAATAATTGCTACTACAACTATTGCTAATAATAGAAATCATAACATTTTAAAAAAGGTTACTCGAGTGAAAATAATAGGAATGATAATAAGAAATTGTTTCAATCGTAAGAGAAATACATTATTTAAAAACTATTGCAAGAAATGGGATTTCATTTGTCGACTAAAAATATTTACAGTACCTGAAAATTAATAGTCTTGCATATATAACTGAGTGGATAATGACAAATACAACTCATAACAAAATAACATCAGGAAACCTATGCATGGCAGCTCTGTATCTTTGTATTACAACACTACAGCTCCTGATAAAATGCAATAAATAAGAAAATAGGCCTAAAAAAATAATGCTGATGTAGTAGTGTCATTTCCTGCCGGATGTCTGAGCTATCGTACATTCCAATCAGCCAAAACGGAAATATTAAGTGTCATGAATGTGATATCTAGAAGGTATTAGACACGTGACGGGCAAGGACATAGAAGACGTTGCAAATCAGTAACTACTTGCTGAGCTCAGGCTGATGTTTGAACTAGAAACTTTGATCACATACAGATTTGTTCCTGCCAATCCAGGACACTGATCAGGCACTTTAAAGTAGAATTCAAATTATCACTGCACCCAAAAAGAAGGTCCTGTTGAACGAGTTGCCTGAGGTCATGAAACTATCGTGTGTTACAAGCAGACACTAGTGGGCCACATAGAATGTACTACGCATGTAGAAACATTGTTAGAAATGTCCAAAAGTATCCAATTCTTGAATTGAAAAATGCTATTATGGTAAAAGTTTAAAAAGTACTCAAAGCATGAAAGTAAAAATAATTAATTGACATAATGTGTTTTATGTTTATATTATTTTGATTTTATTTTCTATTAAAGGCACTAAAGGTTAAATTAAACTTCTCATTATAGCAGACATGTTGTCAAACTCCACTTTCAACTTGAAAATAGGCATAGTAAAAAATATAAATAAAAGCAAGATCTTGACTTCTACAAAAGAAGGATAATCATTCACATCATTTTTGCATAATTGGCTATTAATTAGGAAACTTCAACCCGAAGTTAAAACACATTTTTCAGCCATTATCTTGAATTAATACTTGTTTAGGAAACAAATGTTTTCTCCGAAAACAGTCGAGCAGTCTTGACCGATCTTGCACCATGTAACTTACACAGAAATCTCTGTCTCTATTTTTTTTAGTAAATGTTATTATCTGCTCTCCACATTTGTTTACTTTAGTGTTGTCTCGTCTTTGTCTTGTCAAAATGTATTTTCTTTGTGCTGTGCATTTTTATTTTGTCACCATGGGATAGTGAGAAACGTCTTCTCGATTCCTCTGTAATGTACAAGTGGAGAAATTGACAATAAAGCTGACTTTGACTCTGACTTCAGCAGTCACCCCTGACTTTCATATTATCAGCCAAACAGAGATTTATTGTCATGTATACTTACAAAACCTTGAGAAATATCAACCAAACACTGAAAATCTCTTCATTCTTGTTAGTAGTTGGCCATACATGAATGCATCAAATACCAGAGGTTGCAGCCCTAGTGGCATTCTTTATTTCATTTGATAATGTTAAATGGAATCATAATAAAATGAAATAATGGATTCAAGTAAGGCAGAGTCAAATTCAATTTCATTATACAGATATTGAAAAATAGGTCACCTGTCAAAAATAGTAAAATAATGAGACAATCCATAATAAACACCAGTGTTTACAAATGTCCTTGAATCAATTAGCCCATTGAGTTTCTACATTTTTTTGAAAGCTGGAAAGCCAATAAAGTTATACTGATTGACGTCATTCCACAGAGTTCATGTTTTCATCCCCAGTTTGAGTTTCATGACAACACAATGAACAGCATCAGCTTACACAGGACAGATACTGCTTAAGGCAGCAACTGCTCATCTTTGTCATAAAATTCCACCCCTCTCATTTACTATGTCATAGGGGTAGAAACTGGTGAGGTCACAGCACTTCCGCCTCACGGCAAAGGGCTTCTGGTTTGTTTCCAACGGGGGCCTCCTTGTGTGGATTTTATATGTACTCCCCATGCTTGCTTTCTTTCACAATCCCAACACATACAGCTAATTAAAATACTCTAAAACTGATGTGAATGACAGAGTGAATCTTAGTATGTCCTTTCTGTATATTTTGCTTAATGATCCACTTTTGACAAGTCTCACCATCAACCAGTGAGAGCTGAGATTGGCTCCAGCACCCAAAAACTGAGATCCAGTGTGCAGGATGAGCATTAAAGACAATGATTAAATGCTCTTACTGAAAAAAGAAAAAAAATAGAATATTCCTTAACACAGCATTAATTAAGCGTGTTGTTGTCACCTGGGAAAATCTGCATTCAAATAAAAATTCTTGTTGATACTAAATAATGAATGTCAAATTCAAATATCAAAATTAAGCACCCCCAAATTTTTCTCTGGTACAAATAACGCTTTTTTCTGATTCTGATTCTAATTATTAATCAGTGCTGGCTCGATACAGTTGTAGAATAACAAGACTATTCTTGGCAGGGTAAAGTCAGTTGTAAGGTCCACACTTTCATCGTAACATGGCATATTTACAAGAACCTGAAAGATAGAATATGAAAAGGGAGGGGAGGTTGATACTATTTTGAAAAAACGCTAATCATTTTTGATAGGCATAGGAATGTGTTTTAGATTGTCGATATGATGCCACTGATGATATTCAGTAAAGTTGTGCAATTACCATAGTTCTTGTTCAATTAATATTTGAAAGTGAGACTTTCTAGTGTTGTTTTCTTGCGTACTGATGTATTCGATTATGTAACTGAATGATCTGGCACTTTAAGAAATCTGCGGATCCATGAATGAAACGCAGTCATTCATAAAAAACACAAGGGATTGGCGTCAAAGCTAACTTTTAGCTAATTGGCTGCTTTTTCGAGTGGCTTGTCGTTCAGCCAATTGGAGCGGAGCTCTGGACCCGGGAGAGAACCAGCCAGGAGAGCTCCCCTCATTGAGAAAAATTTGCTGGCGAGTTTCTCTTTTTTATATTCGAGGATCTGCAGGGGATGTAGAAGGGAAACAAAACCAGCGTCCAGCTCGTCTTTACACTGCCAAGAAACTTCACCTGACAGGTGAGCTCTGCAAAAGCCTCCCGTGTCTCGCTCCGGCGAGGGTCGGTCACCGGTGTTTTGTTCGGTCACGTCCACCGCGGTGAGCCGTTTGCATCGAGCACAGCGGAGATGGGTTCTCGGAGGCGAACGCCATTTTCTGAGAGTCAGCGGCGGCAGTGGCGTCGCGTCCATTTCCCTCCGGTCCGGCAGCGCCCCCTGAGTCTCTACCCACTCGGGATACGGCCGTCTTTACGGCCCGTTAGTATCGCCTATCTTTCTCTGTCCTGTGTGGTAAAATTTCTCAATGACGAGCTTCTGCCCCCCACCCCCACCCCACACTCCTCCCCCTCCTCGCTCGGATCAAGTTACACTTCATTGTGAAAAACAAGGAGGTCGCGTTGCCGTTTCTTGTGCGTCACGACAGAAACTCCGATCTGAATTCGGGCATTTTTTACAGTTTTTTTTTGGTTTGTTTGTTCGTTTGTTTTACAGCCAGCGCCTGGTGAGTAACGGTTATTTGTTTCAAAGTAGACTTCTGCCGTTGGCCTTCCTCGGCTCCTCTTCCCTCTCGCGCGAGATGTGATAACCTGCGACAGCCTGTTGCGTTCAGGGGAAAGGAGAAAAAAAGGAAAAACACTTTGTTTTTCTTGTAATTATTATCCGTCCGTGCAGAAATTAAGGAAAGAATCGGTCTGTACTTATGACATTTACTCTCTTATCTGAGGGTGCAGTCATTCTGATGTATTTTTAATTCTGCAACAGATACTCGTTTATTCGAGAATCTATTCTTTTCAAAAGCCGAAGTTGCGATAGTCAAATGTTGTTGCATCAGAACTTAATGATCCATAACAGCTCTTAAAGTAAACTGAGCTCTCTCTGTCTCTCTCTCTCTCTCTCTCTCGCTCTTATATCTACAGAATACCACACAAGCTGTGATTTCAGATTGCATTCATGTTAAAGAGAATTTACGTGCGGCTTTCCTGCCCGATTCAATCCTCGAAATAGAATATTAAGTCAGCTTTCTGCTGTCTGGGTTAACTGTGTCACACTTGTCATGCAGGACCAATCTGATGATCAGTTATTGGATTATCTGATTTGATTGTTAAAATCTTAAACCAGACGCTGTGATCAAAACACATTGGCAGTGTTCGGTTTAAGGTTTTTCGTTATGAAAATGTGATTGAAAAGTCTGTCAAGAATGTCAAAGTTCCTCAGTGTGTTTAAAATACTTTGTCACAGCAATCATTGTTTTCGCAAGATATGATTTATTTTGATTTGCTGCACCAATGGGCAGTGACAGACAGAACATTCAACTTTTGACAATAGTAATATTTTAAAAAATGTCAGCTATAAGTTGTTTTCAGCTTTTCTCGTATATGCAATATATTGCTTATTTTAAGGGTTTTAGCTGCGGGTTTTATGAGGACACGCAGAGATTAACACTCAAAATGGAGAGTAATAGGGGAGGGGGATTTTCCACAAGATGCTGTCCATTGGCAGACAAAACATCAGAGAGAATCACACCAGGAGGAGGCAAACCTATGGAAAATCGAATGAAGTGTTAGTTGTATCCTTAAAATCCATTTCCCACTATGAATATGTGGTTAATTTTTTGTTGGTAGGATTTGGTTTATGGTGGTAGGTTTGTATTCACAGATTCACTTTCTGTCACTTTCTGAAGATATGATGGAGAGGAAATGCTTTGCTTCCATTAGTTTAAATTGTTTGATCAAAAATTAACTACACTGAAAATTTGTGGCTAAATCGAGTCTAGCTCCACCCATAGTAAACAGAATCCTTAAGACGAACAATATTTTATTGGTCATAGGATTGTAATGGGGCAAAACTTTTTTTTTTTTTTCACATTCTTCGGAAAAATGTATCTGTTTCCATTTCCAGTGCCAAGTTGAGCTAATCAGGCTTTTTCTCCAAATGTCTATTTATTCTACACGCATGACAGGAACTTCTTGTTTAACTCGCCACAGGACGCAGAAAATTCCCCAAACCTTTATCTGCAATTATTGAATGTGTTGAAACCAAGATTCTTTGTAAGCAGAACCCCAAAAACATTCCTAAACTGCATATCTTTGTTAATTGTGTGTCTTGAAACCAGGATTATACGTTTTCTTGTTACGTTTTTTCAAAGAAGCCGACCACAGCTTTGCTATCTGTGCACTAAAGAAGGAAAAGGCTCATAGGTGTGTTGTCTTCCAATGTGGCCTTTCCAACATCTCTGAAGGCTTCAGCTCATTTTCAGATTGAACTGTCACTGACGACAGCACTTTTACAGCCACTGTAAACCTCCTACCTGAGGTCGCAGAGTTCGGAAAAGTACACACGGGCCGTGAAAGGATGTTTGGTTATGCTGTATGAATGGAGAAGGCCTGCAATATTAAAGGAAGATCAGTTGTTTAATAGGTGTATGCTTTGGTTTGCCTGTCTACAAAAACAAGAGTGAAAATTTGGAAACCATTAATTTTTGAAAACATTTAACTTTTTTTCAAATGTCTCTTTATTCTAATCCATTATTTGTGCCATGTATTTGCGTTTTATATCTAAACAGATGTGACATACATATCTTAACTGATAAACAGCCTCTGAACATTGCAACCATTTCATTTCCAAAGCCTTCTAAACAACTTTGGCCCTTTCTGGTTATAGACTCTATAGGTTGTCACTGAGACGAAAATAACCTCAAATTTCCTCATACAGAACTTCTCACTGCTGGTTTTTCTTCTTCTTCCTCGTCCCCTCTTGTGTTCCAGGGTGAAGAATCCTGCGCCATGGATGGCTTTTATGACCAGCAAGTCCCTTATGTGGTACCAGAGAGTGTATGTTTGAAACATTGAAATATCTCGTCTATATATTCTCCCTCTCTGGCTCTATTACAGAGGTCAGTTTACATTACTTGCATTGTTTTGGTTTCGGATTTTCAGAAACGCCACGGAGAAGCCAACAGATGTGTCAGCGACAGGAAAAGGAAGTTGATGGACACGGGTCTGGCTCAAGACACAGAGGGTAGGCTCTGCATGGCACCGCCAGTCACTCTTGTCTCAACAATGTTTTAATATCTTTTAACCCAGGGAGTTGACAAGACACACATGTAAATTCTTTGAAAGCCAGTGTCTCATATTCACTGACATTTCATTGTTATGGATTTGCTGTACAGCTAAACATATATTTTCAAGTCAATGTCAGGATGTCTAAAGCCAGAAATTTGCATTAATAGTTATTTTTTTATTTGTTTTTTTTATTTGTGGCCAGTATTATATTAGAATATAATAATAATATTATATATTATATTAAATAATTTACACACAAAGAACATATAATATCTATCAATTTTGTCCATCACTTATCAGCATTGGCTCATGAATTCAAAAGTCACTTTCATTCTTTTGTGTAAAAAAAAATAAAATAGAAAAATGTCAAGCTAGCTTCTCAACTCTTTCACAGAACTGTTTCAAGATCTGAGCCTGCTCCAGGAAATATGGATTGCAGAAGGTGAGACATGTGCCATGCAGCCAACAGGCCTCTACCAGAAGCGGATGTCAAATGGTATTATGGGAAACGCATGGAACTAAATCGTACTACTTTTTCCTGAGGGATACTGATGCACTGTACAAGGAAGAATTTTCATTGAGAGGATGCCTTTTTAATTTTGTGTTCTTGCCTCCTCAACAGCTCAGGGTCCCGATGATGAACAGTTTGTCCCAGATTTCCAGTCCAGTAACTGTAAGTGGCCCTTTTTACTCCTATATTTAAAGACTTGGAAGGGTGTTTTGTTTAACACTCATCAATAACTTTGTTGCGTCTGAGCAAAGAGATATGAAATCATTGTGGTTTTTGTTATGATAAAGGCAGACCTTAGTGAATAATTTACAAAATGGAGATTGGAGTTGAATACATCTGAAAAGGCGTCTGTTGTTTTGATGGTGTCCAGTTTGCAAAGGCAGCCAGTTCTTTACAAGCTGACAGGTGATACAGTATATGACCCTCAAACAAGGCCTCGCTGGTTCCATGCCAGGTAAAGGATTTAGTCACGTGGTGCAGGAAATGGGGGCTGTAAAGTAACCACCTGTGCCTAAAACGGCAATGATGTCACAGATAAGGCCTGGATTGTGGAAATCATATGTGTTGTGCTGCTTCCAAACACGTTCCACCTCAATAGAGCACCAACACTTCCATCCAGCATTCGCTCTCTGAGTCAGCGTTGCGTCATCACATTCATGCAGATTATAGGAGTGCATTGGTCCAACAGGAGGGTGACATGCAAATGTGAGTGATTGCGTTGGACAGAGAAGAGAGCATTTAGTGGTTGTTTAACAGAGGACACCTGACTGACTTCCCTGAGAAGAGCAAGGTAGATTATGTATTTCCAAAGGTCTGGATTTTCTTTATTTCTCTTGCCTAAACTGAAATCTGGAGCGGATTGCTCTGCAATGTTTTGTTTTTGAAATTATTTCAACACATTTTTAAAAGCAGTTATTTCCAAAGATTCTTATTAGCTCAGGAGGTCCTATGTATTTGTGTATTCATTTGTTTGTTTTTTCTCAAAATGTAACAATTTTCATGGTTTTATGGAAATGCTTTCAAAGACACGTACCTGTCAACTTTACTTTTTCCTTTGTTCTAGACATAACCCTTGTGGCTGTTAATGACTTTGCATGTGTGTATTTTTTGCAGTGATGTTTCCTGGACCACCTGTCAGCAAAGTGAAGCGTGAGCCCTGTCCGTCCAAAGACCTGTCTCCCTGCAGGACACCTCACACTGACATGTGCCTTTACAGCTACAGGTAAAGCACTAGCCCTTGGAAGTGCGCTGGTGAACATCTTGCAGCAAAGTGCATCACCACTGCCTCTGATCTCTCCCCAGTGCCTGTGAAAGCAAGCCAGCCACCCTCATGCAGTGTGGCACCACCCATCCCACCGGACCTTCACCTCTGCAGAGACTACAACCATCTACGCCACAGATGATCAGTAATTGTCCCCCAAGCCACATTTCGACACTCAGCCCCTCCCACCACCACAGCATCACACAGGCCAATCAGAACCGTCGCTTTGCGCTGCCACATCCCCCCATCAGCTGCCCCGCGGGATCTTTCAATTCAGAACAAAGGTGAGTTTTGATTTATTTTTTTGGGTTCAGTTTTTATTTAGAATAGAAGACACCTGCCATAATCTTAGTATGTAGCCTGAAACCCACCCTCTGCTCGTTAGTCGAGTACAATGAATTTAAGTCCGCAGTATCATTACTTTTCCTCTGTGATAAGTCATCAAATACACATTCCAGCAATTCCAAAACACCAATCCTACCTGTCAGGACTTGTACATTCACCACATCATGAACATCTGATGTCAACTGAGGAGACATTGTACTTTCAGAAGCAGGTACATAGCTCTAATTGCTTCATAGTGTAAGCCACTTGGTGCAGCGATTGTACACAATTACAGAAGAGTGTTGTGGACTTAATGGATTGCGTGTTTTAAATGACTTTAGGCAGAGTTTCTGTTGCTGATCCATGGGCTACCCTTCTCTTCATTCTCCACCCCCCCCCCCAAACTTTCTGTCACACTCCAGGTTTCACCGGCAGATGTCAGAGCCCTGCTTGTCCTTCCTCCCGCCCGAGAAGTCATCAACTACCCCCTACCCACAGTCGAGCTGTGACAGCCGCCCACTGTACCAGCGACACCTTTCAGAGCCCCTGGTTCCCCACAGGCCACACATCTGTAAGCAGGAGCTGGTGGATCCCCAATATCCAGACCCAGGATCTCACGGTCCGGGTATGGCCGGACCCCAGTGCACCTTCAACCACGTCACTATCAAACAAGAACCAAGAGATTTTAATTTTGACTCAGGTTTGCACATTCTAAACTATCATCCCGTACTTTTTTGTGTGCGAGTAAAAATATTTTCTGTGCTGGCAAACTCGATCCCTACCTTTTCATTAGGACTCATTTGACTTGATAAGAATCTGATCTGACAGGAGATCTGACTCAGCCTTTCTGCCTTCCAGAGGTTCAAACCTGTCAATCATCATCCTATGGGAAAACCGTTTTGTACCAGAATAACAATCCCAGTAAGTGTGTGTCTTTTGTGTTTTTTTTTCCTGAAAAACAAGCTTTTTTTACTTACTTTCTCACCTATTAACTTAATTTATTTTTGACACAGGTTTTGGTCGGGACAGAGAGCCAAAATTGTATTATGATGATACATGTGTTGTACCAGACAGACTGGAAGGTAAAATTCAAACCAAATAATGTCACCTCACTGGAATATTAGTATTCAGTGGTGATCGTCTATGCAGGTGTTTTACTTTTTTATGGACTTTTTTTTTGCTTGATAAGGTGAGACGTGTGCTATTTGTGTTGGGTTCCTCCCGTCATCAGGTAAAGTGAAGCAGGAGGGTTTACCATACCAGCGTCGTGGCTCCCTGCAGCTGTGGCAGTTCCTCCTCACGCTGCTGGACAACCCAGCCAACGGACACCTGATCGTCTGGACGGGACGCAACATGGAATTCAAACTAAATGATCCAGAAGAGGTCAGTCTGTAAATTAACACGGCCCTTTTATTTGATTCCTTTGTTAAATTAGTAGATTAAACAAACCCTGTGGACAATATTTACAAGTGAAGTCAACCAAGATTTCAATATGATTAGGAAAAAATAGCATTAGCAGCAATTATCATAGAATTTCCTTCAAATTGCCTATTCAAAGTTGGTATTAATAATCATTTACTTATTACAATGTCCCTGTCCTTTGTAAATAATAATTGAATAATAATAAAAAAATGATAAGACATGATCAAATGTGTTCACAAAGTAATTGGATGTAATAAAAATAATCCAAAAAACAGAAAGATGGCATTGAGTTGTAACGGTGTGTCCAGGTGGCTCGGCTCTGGGGAATCCAGAAGAACCGACCGGCCATGAACTACGACAAGCTGAGCCGCTCGCTGAGATACTACTATGAGAAGGGTATCATGCAGAAGGTAAACAATGTCACTTGGAATTTGAAGCACATATGTCTCTCAGAAGTCATCACGACCTAGTCTTAATTTTGTTAGACCGGCTTTTCGTCTGGCTTGATGGCGGCACTACAGTATTAACTCATCTATAGACATAGGCTGACTGTTAATGTTTTTTTTTCATTTTATTAAATCAATCGTTCAGCCGATGTGAATGTAAGTCATTAATTAATTATCTATACCACTTATCGTGGGGAGGGGCTGGAACCTATCCCAAATATAGACATACAACCATTCATCCTCTCATTCACACCGGGGCAATTTAGACTCTTCAATTTACCCGCTGTATGTTTTTGGACCGTGGGAGGAAACCGGCGCAGACACAGGGAAAACATGCAAAGCCCACAAAGAAAGGCCTACTGTCAGAATCGAACCAGAGACCTTCTTTCTCCAAGGTGGAAGCGCTAACCACCACGACGCCCTAAATGGAAATTATTCGGTAGAATTCAGGAGCAGAGAGATTCCTTGTTCAGATTGCCTCGATCAGAACATGTAGGGGGTACCTTTCCAGGTAAAAGTCTTTACGCCCCTATCAAACAACGTCGGCTCAAAGCTACTCTCTCCTCTGATTGGTTGCTCTCGCAGGTGGCCGGGGAAAGGTACGTTTACAAGTTTGTGTGCAACCCTGAGGCACTTTTCTCCATGGCTTTCCCGGACAACCAGAGGCCCAGCCTGAAGGCAGACCCAGATGCTGTCCCACCCCCGAGCGAGGAGGACGGCCTCCCCTTGCCCAGCTTTGAGGACGAGGGTCCCTACCTAGCAGACGGAGGTGAACAGTCCATTCAGGGTCTGGCATTCCCCGACAACTACATGTATTAGACCCGACTGCCAGGCAGCTTGAGCGAACCCAAGATATTTTAACCCAAAATACTAAGCAGTGTATGAGATTTTCACAATGTATAACAAGCCTTTGCTTACAAAGCCCTGAAAGAACCAGAAGCTGGAAACCACAGAATCTCTGGGAGCTGAAATTGGTCCCTTAATATTGTTGTTGCAAAGTTACTACAGCTCTGATGTGGTTTATTCTCCTGTCACCGTTTTAGAGCCACTGGTTGGATAACAACAACAAATCCAAGGAAAACACATATTCACAAGTGAAGTTCTTCTGTCGTCCTGATCTTTACAACTTTGTTTTTTTATGAGAAAACCTTTTTTTTTTTTTTTTTTTTTTTTTACAACAGTATTGACACAAACCGTAATTATTTCAAGGCTGAAAATAGTCCGCTGTAACAGTCACATATTAAATAGACATTTTACACAAGTATTCAAGTCTTTTCAGATACTTTATCTGGCACAACTTGTTCTAAATCACATTTATTCTGTTTTGATGTAATTTTAATACTAAAATGTATTCTGTTTCTCATAATCATTACAGCTTTATTTTGACATTTTTAAAACCTATATATATATATTTCTGCGATATGTTCCCCATTACAGTGGCTCTAAATCTCCCTTCGCACTTGCACATGGAAACTCTGGGATCGTTGTTTCTACCAAATGCTATCTCCAAGCCATGGCGCTCCTGTCCGTATTTACTTCTGTTTTTCCTTTTTGGAGGAGGGTCAAACTTATTTTACTGCTTGAAAGGGACACACTTGTACTTTCCAGATGTCTTAGTCCTCTTCAAAACATGTATATGGAAATGTCTCTTTTTCGATGTGTCTTCAAAGCTACTATTTTGGCATTATAAAGACTTTTTTTTCCTAAAGCTGTTTTATGACAAAGGTACTGCTACTATTTTTGATTTTGTAATACCGCCACTATTGTGCTTCTATTAAGCATGGACTTTCTTACATCTCACCAGTAATTGTACTGAGATAGTTTTGTCTTTTTGTATAGTTGATTTGCTTCAATGTGTAGAAAAAGCTGTATAATTATATATGAATATATTTTTGCAAAAGGCTTCGTTTGCTTGGCGTTGTACGATGGGCAGAGCTCAGCCTGCTGGTGTGCCCCATCGGTCGCAGCCTCACTGAGGCGGAGGGACTGTTCAGCTCGGCAGGTCTAATGTGGATTTAATATTATATTTTGCTACATGATCACGTGACAAAGGTTGGAGGAGGATTATTGACACTGATATGACGTCTCCTCTCAAATACTGTACGTACGCGTGCCTTCTGTCAATCTTTACTGATACAATAAACAATTTTACTCCTTGACTTCTAGGCTGCCTCATCACTTTAGTTGAAAAGAAACAATTCAACACAGAAGTATTCTGATTTAAGACAGGCCTCCAAGACCTGGTACTGGATATATAGTATGTATAGAGAAGTAATATTTAGTCTTCGAAAGACATCGGTGATAAAACAAATGCATATATTCAACAGATAATATCAAATGTTAACTTTGTAAAAATTTCAGGAAATATTAAAAGGAACAAATTAATATAAAAACCTTAATCTGGGTTTTTACTTTTTGTCAAGGCGTGACAAGGTAAAAATGTAAAAAAAATAAAGTTTGAATTCTATTAACTACACTAACTTTAAATTTCATTACATTTTTTTGACCTATTCATGCAATTTATTCTCATATTTCTGAGTTAGTTCATGCACTGAGTATGCTCTTGATTTTTAATATATGCTGACACCAAGTCAGAAGCTCCAGTTGCACTGGAATGTGAGTAAAGGGATATTATTCTGCAACAATCACATTAGTTTCAAAGAGGACACAAATGCATATGTGATTTCATGAGGAAAGGGCACTGAATTTAGGACACCTCACACATACACAAAAATCTATTTCAATAAATCCATATTTTTACAAAATGCCTCACAAAAACAAATTAGGTTTGATCAGGAACTATGAATCTTTTTCTCTTGGTTTGGGGTTTGTGAAAGGCATTTTACAATATATGTAAATATGTCTGTCAAGGTGACAGTAATAAAGTAAGTGAAAGTAACAGCCAGAAAATACATATGTCTTAATGAAAAACAAAATCAAGCTAAAAACTTCAGACATTTCTAGAATGACTCTTTTATTTTTAAAAAAGAAATGTTTTAAGTCACTTGTAGCGTCACCTCCAATTCATTTATTTCTCTTTAATTACTTTTTTTTTATAAATTAGAATGGCATACTATGCATGCAATACCGCATTAGCCGCTCAAGGTTTTCACCTTTCGCATGAAAAAAGAAAAGAAAGACAAAAAAATGTTCCTAAGAAGTCCAGATGAAGCTGCTTGGAAAGGGGGCAGTGGCAGAGGCCACAGCATGAAGCAATGTACACAGTTTGCGGTTGCATAGTACAGTACATGGAGTTCCTCATTTTTAAATCAGCATGCCGTTTTGTATTGCACTTTGACTGAAGCCTTGAATGCTGGACTTTGCGGGTGCTCCAAACGTTCCCACGTGGTTTTGTTGTGTCATGTTGTCTCTGCACATGTATACAGCATCTCTTAAAGACATTATGTACATTTGTTATAAAAATAATCACCAGCAAATATTTATCTATTAATTTTTCTATCGGAATATATCTTTTTTTTTCGCTCTCTCTTTTGTTTTACATTTTAGCAAAGAAAACCCTCCATGATTTTTTTGTGGTCGCCTTGAGTTCTAATTCTGAAAAGAAAGGAAAAGAAGGAATCGGGCCACAGGCAGCAATGATGGGTTTATATCATCCTGGTCTGAAGGGTCATTTTAGGGCAAGACAAGAATGGTGGGATGCTGGTCTGGAAATCCCTTCTGATTGTCTCAAGCAGCCCCACTTAACATTGGTCGGTTTGATTTTGAATGGCAAATGGCTCCCTGCTCAGTCAACCAATGGGATTTATGCCATGGGGCAATGAGACAGATCCACAGCCAAGTAATCAATAACTGCAACAAGGAGACAAAAATGAGGGTAAAGAAAGAGTCTGATCCTTGAAATGATATGTGCCCTGAAACCAGATTCGCATCTTGAGGAAAGTTATTCAATAAACACCATATATGTATGCACACCTTTTGGGGGGGGTTGTTTTTTTGCTTTCTTGTTTGTGCTATAGAAGATATTCTACTATTATTTCCAATCCTTTATCGAGATCTATACAAAATTATCTACTAACAGGAACTTATACCTTATACTCTTATCTAAGTGAATAAATGAAGAGCATTACATCAGTATTTAATGTCTTCAAGGAATGAAGGACCTTGTCTTCCCTAACTACTTGGATCTTGTGGATTAGGTTCCATTGTGACATTGAACAAACTATCAGTCAAGGGCAATGAGAGTATTTTTGCAATGCTAAACGTAATACGTTTCTCTCTCTAATCCATTATTTCAAGATTTTTTTTTTCTGTTTGACAGCACAATGGCGATTGAGAGAAAACTACAGCGTTGTTGTTCAGTTACGTGGCTCTAACGGCCACTTTTAGCCAAGCAACTTAAAGACCATGGTTATGAGAAGTAGCTGACAGCCACTGTCATGATCATTTCTAGATTTCATAGAAAGACTGACACTGAATGTAATATAGGAGCACAATCAATAATATTAAATATCGACTGTTATTAATCTAATTAAATTAATCTAAGTAAAAAAACTTTCTTGTGCTGCCATCTAGTGCACACAGCCGTTAAGACCATGCAGCACAATACACCGTGCTACGAGGCAGTGCAAATTTGAAATTGATTTTTGAATTTTTCATAACTAAGCCATAAAGCAGCAGTTCATCTTTTGTATGTCTCTTAAGAAAGCAGCTTCGACCAACGGCCTGTGATTCACTGACACCTCTCCGTATAGATCTTAGACGAAACAAATTAACGTGTCATGTTAGAAATCCACGAGGGCACCACCTTAAATGGGAGCAGCCAACCCCATGCTACACCTCATTTTTTTCGGAGGGGAAGTCACTCCCACATTTGTCTGACAAAGATGCTGAGCTTCAAATGGGACAAATCCGATATCAGAGAGAAGGAGAGAGGAAAACAACTGGTTCAAAATGTACATATTCATTTCCCTGGCAGTGTTTCTGAAAAAGGCAAAGCTGAATGAATTGTTAAAAATGATGATTCATAGATATGAGAATTACATTATCTATAGAATGAAACATTTTCCCCTTTATGCATTTAAAAAAGAATTTAAAAACATAAACGGGTTCATTTAATATATTGATATGTCACATTCTAAAATATTTTTCTTCCAGGTACTGTACGTCATTTTTGGTCCAGGATCGATGTGAAGAATTTATTGTATTTTTCAAATAGATGCTCAAGCTTGTTCATCATTATATAACTTATTCAAAAGTTCAAAGTTCAAAGTCGGCTTTATTGTCACTTTCTCTGCATGCGCTGGACATAGAGAGGAATCGAGAAGACGTTTCTCACAATCCTACGGTGACATGAATCAATGAAGTGTAAAGTGCACGCAGATACAGACTTATTGAGTGTCAGAGTGAACTTGTGTGACATTATGGGGACACGCTGCCAGGGAAACACACCAAAACACTGACATACTTTGCAGACTTGTCATTTTTTTTCAATCAAAAAGGATCATTCCGCTGTCAAAAGTAGAGCAGCTACCGTTTTAAGAACCATTAAAGATATCACCAGATTATCTTTAGTACATTATAAGGTAACAATTTAACAACCTTATTATTCTAAGATGATTTTCTTAACTGTTTTCTTTATCACCTGTCTCAGATGTGGAGGGTCAGCAAAACATTATCATCTCAGGATTACGGAACATTTGTGGCCAGAATTGTATCATTACTCTGCTGCCCTAACATTGGCAGTGAATTACTGTTGGTGACCTGGAGGTAATGAGATGCGTACTTACAAGAGAATAAGATATGTTAGGAGAAATCAAAGATAACGAACCTTAAAAACATTACTAGCAACCAAAGCAGGTTTGGTTCCTTTTGGAGCACCACATAGGTTCGAGCTTTACTCGTACCATTTCCGTACACTTTATATCACGTCCTATATTTTTCTATTCTTAAGAAACTAATATTATTATGGTGGCTCTGCTTTTGAGTCATGCAAATCTACGGACACTTTCTTAATGATACAAGCGCCTGGGCTTCAGAGAAATGACTGATCTGTAACTGCATCCATCTTTAATTTTTTTTTACCTTCTTTTTTGAGGGGGGGGGCCTTATACTTCTAAAAAACATCAACTTGGTAACAGTAAGGCTTCTATTTTAAGAAGGGAGGAAACATGCTCTGCAGTCAGGACAACATGCCAGCTACACAGAGGATGAACATGATGCAACCAATCCTGCCATGTCACATTTTAACATTTTAATCCCCTAAATAAATAGGAAGGAGCTTTGACCCTTTTAAACCAAACACATTAGGCAGAAAGTTGAAGTTTTTGGGGGACGACAAGATTTATTAGGACATGTGGGAACCCTTCACTTTTGACTCTGTGACCAAGATCTGCGCTCTTCGGTTTGCAGCTTATGCAAAGTTAATTTCAAATGCTCAAACGCAAGATCTCGTAGCTTCAGCAGTAGATGCTCCTTCTCCTTAAACAAATAAATGAATAAAATATTGCACTGGCAGGAGTGATACATTAAACAAAAGCTCCCAAACCGCTCAACGGGTTGTCACAGCTTTGTATTTAGTTCATTCCAAATCTCAACAACATCGAATGGCATTAGTAGTACCATAAGCTATTGTATTTCAATATGCTATTGCCTTCTCTATCTAAGTGCAAAGTGTTTAGAATAGAAGCAGCATTGCCCTCCTCTAACTCCGGAACTGAGACCTGATCCCAGTGCCGTAACAATCTGCTCTGCTCATGCTGTCGAGTCTTTAACCAAAATTAAATCCTAAAGATATGCTACAGAAAAGCTGACCTTGCTCAAAGTGACTTTCAAATAGCAAAAGAAGTTTGGGAATGTGAAGCACCAAATATTATATCCACCCCACCCCCACCCCCCACAAGCCTGCTGCAGCTGGCCACCTGTCCACCATTGGGTATTTTAGAAAATTGGACCCCGTATCTACACCTCGTCTGAGGAGAATCCAGAATGCTAGGTACAAAATTATCAATTGGATAGATGCAGAGGTTTATCATCTACAGGCATGCAGGAAGCTAAATGGTGAGAGGATTTATACAAGGCCCAGGAAAGGGGGGCGGGGGCAGCCCTCAGCAGTCTATGTGCAGTGGACTTCTGTGGACCTGGTGTGACGTCCAGGGCAACTAGACGACCCGACACTTTGTGACCACAGTCCAGAATTAGCTTGCTGAGGGCAACAAGCATAATCTGTGCTGCATGTCTGCTGAGCACTGTCGTTGCCATCCCAAGTAGTCCTACAAATACAATTGAGACAAATTCAGTTCACAGCAGTATTGGCATCCTGAATGCTTTGACTACTGTTTAGATGGATTGCCCTGGTGATGTGGCCAAAAACCTACACCTGAACACAATATCATTGGGTTTTGAAAGAGAAAAATTGCCACATAGACAAAAAAAGAGAAAAACGAAAAATAAAAGAACACCCTGAAAAAGAACAATTTGGGACCACCTTGGCTCTGTGGCAGCTTGTGTTTTTGGGTGGGTGTTTCCGGGCCCTTCGGGGTCCTGCAATGCTAAGAGTGCGTTCAGAGCCGATGCCGTGAGTCATGGCTGTAGCTGCCTGGGGAGCTTCGATTGCGGTGTGGCTTGTATGCATCCTGATAGGGGTCCTGGTAGTCCTGGTAGGGGTCCTGTTGATCTCGGTTGTGTTGCGAGCTGGATGACATCCGGTTTCGTCCCTTGTGTGAACGCTCATTGTGGTAATTCTCGTCCGATGTCATCAGGTTGCGACGTTCATTTGATGTGGAATGGTCCCCGGTGTGGTTGCTCTGTTGCATTCTTTGGCTCTGCTAATAACATGGACATATCGCACACAGGTAAGGCTGAGAAGCACTGAGGACCAGGGCATCAACACGCCAAGCAAAGTGAGGTTTGCTCTAAACCACTGGCTTGGCCAAGCCTCATTGGACAGTCACTTTCTGTGCACCAGATTTTTTTTTTCTGCTTCCATATAAGTCCTTTATTTAAAAGACAAGAAAAAGCAACTCATCCTCATGACATTTATGCATCTTGTTATATTACCTATAAAAAGATGATGCAGCCATTTCAAAGACTATTTTTATTTTCTCCTTTCAATAAAACAAAGCACAAGTTTAAGCACATGAGATGCATGTCATGATCTGTTTTTTATTAACATCTTTTTTAATCAGCGGGCATCAATTTCAAGGGGGAGGCTAGAATTACCCAGCAAAACTGAGTGTGAAAGAAAAGCCATTATCTTTATTAAAGTTATATTCAAATTTGGAAGTCTGCTGGAGAAGCTTGGAAAAAAAAATTTCAATCCCAATAAAATCCCTACGAATGGAGAATGGAGGCCAGAATGACTCTTTTTCAACAGATGGTTTTATGAATATTACTGCATTTTTCTGTTGTCTAGCAGGTCTAGCAGCAGGAAGTAATAAAAACCCCAGGGCGGAGCTTGATTAGCATTTGGGGAAGTCTTAATTTATGTTAGCAAAGATAACTTGCCTCAATTTGCGATAGCAAAATTCTCAAATGCAGTCATGGGCTTGAAGACGACATTCTCTTGATTAGGGTTCCAGAATTTTTCAGGCAAATTCCTTGCGAAATAGCAGATGTCATTCTCTAATGGGTTTTTAATTAGTTTAATTTATCCAAACGGACTTGACTTTTCTTTGAGTGCCACACAAGCTGTTTCAAATGGACATAGCTACCATTGTTGGGTTACATTTTTTGAAGTGTTTTCTGTACCTGCAGTCCAGAGATGCTGGTGGGGTAGGGAGTGAGGCTGGTGGGGCCCAGGTTGCGTCCCAGCAGGGGGTTTAGGGGCGTTGCCATGGAGGTATGGGTTGCTTTCCAATAGGCCTCTAGATACTCGGCTAGATGCTCACAGGCGTCCTCCAGCTGGTTCTCATCCAGTATAATGTCAAACATTTCCTGTTGGTATTAGACAGAGATTAAGTCAGAGGAGGCTGTCGATGATGCTGGGGCTGATGATGAAGATGAGATTAATCTCTGTCATATTTTGTAAAAAGTTGTATGGCACTATTAACTACCATGGAAACCTTTGAGCTAGCACTGAATTCGATCGCATTTTCACATTTAACCTTCTACGACCTGACATCAACATTCATGGATGTCACATTTTGGGTTGACTTGATTGAAAATTGAAAATCCTTTTTTCCTCATAAACTAAACCATGTCAAAAGATGATGCTTAGATTTCATGCTCCTCAGAGGCTGATAAACCCAAATAGCAAAGAGAAATAAAAAAGTGCAAATCGTATGAGAGCTTGGGCCCTAAGTTAACATTTTTTTTCCAGTCGTAAGTGAATGCAAAAAATAAATATTTGACAAGCTTTTTTTTTTGAGAACAAGTTCAATGGTTATACAAAAGCCAAGCAGGGAGCAGCTACTGTATGTAAGGATGACTACTTACTGGTGGACACTGGGCCAGTTTGTCAGCGGCCACAAGCTGGACATTCAGGTGTTTGCTCTGGGACTTCCCTCTGGACTTGACTAGTCTTTGCAAAACCTGGTTGACAGCAAGTGCGCGATGCTCAGGTCATACTGAACCACATGTTCCCGCACCTCCCCCTCTCAATCAGTGCATTAAACAGAAGATGCCGCATTTGTAGTGAGCAATGGAAGACATCATTCCCATTTGTTATGTGAAAAGTAAACCTACAAATGTGTGTAAGTGTGCAGAGATTCACCCATGCTATACATCTTTATTTTCCTTATAATCATACAATTTAGTTTTTATGATTTTTTTTTATTTTATTCCAGTCTTTCTATGTATCATAGTATTCATCTTACTCTGTCCTGCCCTATCCAAATCCCCATTCCAGTTCCAGTGTGATGGAAGAACTGCAGCAGACACCATGCAGATGCGTCCTGGTGTACTATGATTGGTGCAGATTTAAAGCTCTGCCTTTTAAAATAGCTGTCAGTCAGAGGGCTTAAAGTACAGTTCTCCATGCTGGTTTGGGGCTAACACTGTACTTGAGTGAAGCTGCCAGGCTTGTGGAAGAGAAAAAAACAATCCTCACATAAGGAACATTACCCTTGATATTTGGGAAATCTCTCTTAACAATGTATGGATACTCTTGTTCTTTGTATCCACAAACTGAATTATTCTGCAGGAAAATGGCTGTACAGATCATATCACAGTCATGCTGACTGTTTTTTTTTTTTAGGACTGATGACCCATAAAGGAGTTGTGCGTAATGAAATTCAATACAATTTTAGCAGGATTTTTTTTTTTTGAGAGTGATAATGGCCATGGCAATACACCGTACCTTTGGGGAGGATACTTTAACATGGACGATAATGGGAGCCAGGGAGGTCTTGAGAAGCTGGGCTGGATGGTTGATGGTATCAGCATCCAGCACCACCAGCTGTAAGGACCGGGCCAACTCAAAGATCCTCTCGATCTCACTTTGCACCTCAGCTGATGATGCAAACAATTAAGGATGATCAGCCATTGTTTATTGTAGGGAAAATAATTTTCCAAGATGTTTACAGGACAGGGATCTCTGTAATTGGTCAACAAACTATATTCAGGTCCTCCCCATGAATGTCCAAAGAGCAGGCCAGGGATTATTTGGGCTGCAGATAATCCATCAACAATTTAAATTAACAGATCAAAAGGTTTAAAACTCTCGTCTTATTAAGGACAGAAAAAATATTCACAAATGATAATGAAGCAAGTCTCTTAAATGCAAGACTCTCTGATTCTGTTTTAAGATATAAACATTTGAATTATATAGAATGCAATGTCATGATCGCAGATATTACAAGATATAGATTTAAAGATTTGAAGGGAAAAGTTTTTACCTTGGTTTACTCAGTTAATTTTCTTGCTATGTAACTCAAGTCATTTACAGACATTTAGGTCACTTCTTCACTTCTGACGGCACCATTGGACAACAAATTATTACTATTCAGATTTATCATACACTGTTAAAACATTCTGTTAGATGTAACCCGGGTAGCCGCAATATCTGTCAACAACTCCAGTGACAATCCAGTTCTAGATTTCAATTTTAAGGGACAAAGCTGTAAATTCACATAAAGCACTTCTTACCTAAACTGGAGCGTGTGTTGGATCTTTCGATGATGGCCCTCTTACTTGGGTTGTTGAGAACAGATCTCTTGGCTAAAGAGATGTCCGCTGTGACTCGTGTGATAGATATCCTACAAGAAATAAATCAAAAGACTTGGATGTATTATTTAGCTCCCCAAATTATGATTGTAGTGAAATGTATTTTTTGTGACAATAATGATAAAATCATAGTTTACCAAGTATTTCAACTGCATTCATTGTCAAAACGTAGTTAAATATTTTATTGTACAGTGATAATTGTTGCACATACAGTTTTCCATTTGCAAACACCACAGGTGAAAATTACTCTTCAGATTATTACTACCTCATAATACCAATATTATGCCAATTTACCATAATTACACGAACATCATAGTATCTGTCATTATCAATGAAAAAAAAACCATATGTCAAAGCTCACCTGCCATCAAATCTGTGTTTGAGGAAGTCGAAGAGCGCTTTCTGCATCATATCTGTTACCTGATTAGAGAGAAGATGTTCGTCACGAATCTCAAATCTATTCCTTCCCGTGTGAGGTTTCTGTCTTTCTCCAACAGCACAGCTTCATTACCGTAATGCCTTTTAAAAGCTGTTTGCTCTTTGCGGGCAGACACCAAAGTGCGACTTTATATTTCAGAAAAGATGAGCATCGAGATGGTTTTACCTTTCAGAATTATTAGCCACACAAGAATTTGAATATGAATGATATCATGGTTTACTTTTATGCATTGCAAGCTGGGAATCACTGTCTGGTTATTACTCCTGAATGCAGTCTTCGAAAATAACCATTTTAGAGATAAAACCAAAGAAATAGAATCAAAAAGCCAAATGACACCACATATTCCCATCTGACCTCCTTGTCCTCTTGTTAGCCAGGCAGCAATCTGGATGTGACGTGGGCAATGATACACTTATAATTAGCTGTGTCGAAAGTCAGTTATTTTGGGGGACTCAGAGATCTTGGAAACACAAGCAATGAGCTCAGTGTTCAGTTGTGTAAAAAACACTTAGGGCTAAGATTACTATTAAAGTTTCATCTTTAGAAAAAAAGACAACATGAAATAGATTTGAAGATGTTAGAAAGCAAAACACAGTTTTTTTAAGTGAGGCTTTTCTTCTTTTTCCATTGGATGCTCCCTTCAGGTGTCACCACAGCGAATCATCTTCCTCCATCTACCCCTATTATCTGCATCGTCTTCTCACACCAACCAATTCCATTGCCAATTTTATTTCATTTTTTTTTGACTTTTTTCAAATTCCTTAATGGTTGCTAGGAAATCCATGTATTCTCTTCTTAAGGTAGCCATACCAATTGGTTGGAAATGGATAAAATCTTCTTCAGTAATGGGGAAGTAACTGTTCTTCGTAAGAGCCCAACAAGTGCAGAATGCTGTTGGATTTTTTGGGGGTTTGTGTGGATTTTTGGTGAATGGACTGATAATGGCCAACAGTTGGTAAAACAATGAGTGCATTTAAGTGAGAAAAACTGCCAAAAAGAATGTTTGTGTTAGATGTTAGTGACGCATTAGCATGGTAACTGAAGGGAACATTGGCTGTGTTATGTCAGTCATTACTGTGGAAACCTTAGACAAGGATGGGACGGAAGAGGCTTGTTGTGACACTCCTAAATGTAACCCTTGGCAGAGGAAATATTGCACCTTACGGTCAACCATACGTCTGAAAACATAGGCAGCTGTACACAAGTTATTTTCTGCTGTATTAATGGTTCCCAGCATCCCAGAGACTGACATGAGGTTGACCCTCTTTAATTCCCAGCATTTGGTGGCTCACCTCATAACCCTTAAGCGAGGGTCCCACCAAAACGACTGGCCTCATGGAAGGAACCACATCATACGGGGGGATGTGCTCCATCTGTTGATGAGAAGATGTTCAATTAGCAGCGATCAGTTAAGTACATACTTAACAATGCACCAGAAATAACTAAAAAAGCCAAAAAGTATAAGAGCAAGGTAAGATGAACTCCAGAGTCCAATCACGTGTGTTAAATGGGAAGCAGGTACTTCACCATATTGAAACGGGTAGCAAATGATCATTTATTATAAAAAATAATGTCAAAATGTAATAATAACAAAATTTATATTGTTGAAGCATGATAACAAATTAATATAAAGTGAAACAGGAGAACAATACCATAATGTTACCTCTTCTTATTTTTTACACTCAAAAATGAAATTACAATACTAATCTTAAGTAAAGGAAACACTATTACATTTTGACATTGATGTTTTATCATTTGCTACATAAATGGAAGAATATGACAGGCTACTTTACACTGATGTCCCAAAATAATAAAGTAAATTCTGAGTTAATGGAAATTACAATAAGAACCAGCACCATTGCAAGTGACTGAGGATCTAAATACTACTTATTTGTCAATATTTTTGTCGAAACCATTCTGAAGCAAAACTGTTAGATGTGTACACTAATAAATGGTTATATGGGGAGGTACAACACTGTAACCTATGACTGCATAATTCTGACAAAATATAGATCGATCTCCCTCCATAAACCTTTCATGTTCATCCTATGTATGACAGCAAATTTCTAAATCTTTATATAAAATGACATATATATATGTATTTCAAAATTTAAAAAAAAGAAAAAGTAGACTGCAGACATAGTTTTAAAAATTTCATTTAGTGCTGTTCTTATTTTGTTCATCCTTATAATTCTTTGTCTACTGTTATTTTCCGTACATAATTGGATTAAACACCTCAAACAGAAACTGGTAAGTTTTTGGGAAATTATACATTTGTTTGTATGTCAAATGAAACAGACTCTTTTTTAGAAAGAATGTAAAAAGAAAGCAAACACTGACAGCTTTGTCTTGAAGTTTTAGCTTTTTGCACAACTTTAAAAAAATTCTAACTGTGACGAGGTGCTGTTGACATCTTTATCTTAATAAATGTATCCATTTATTCATTGTAAAGTACCTATACTAGTATTTCTGCCTGTAAATACAAATCTAGAATACATATTTAGTAATATTTTAAATACTGGATTCACCAAAAGTTATACACTAAAAGTATTTTGGTTTCTCCATGATCAATCCTATTATGTAATATCCTTCAGCTCTCCTGGAAACTCTCTTTCAAAGTTGTGTTTTAAAATGACACTCCATAGGAAAGTGTCATGCTTCCTCATGTCTGGATGCTGGGGAACTGCAGTCGTTCAAAATGCCTACTTGCTCCTCTTGTTCTATGATTGTGACAAGAGTCCAGTAGATGATCAATGATTGGGATTTACCGTCACCAACTTACCACTTTCTGTTTCTGTTTTCCTGCGGGAGGGGAGACAAGACAGTGAGAGAGTCGTCAGTTTCTGATACCGGGTGACGTGTCACTACATCATATAACAAACGTTCACGCAACACGGAGTGTTTCATCGAATGAAAACCTATGAAGGACAACTGATAATATGAAACATATGAGAAGTGCTTCAATTTTCCTATGGTCATATTCACAAAGTCACATGAGTGCAGTTCATGGGGGGTCATAGTCTTCACACTGTGGTAAGCCCCAGTCTCAGAGCGCCTGCAGTCCTCAACTGGAGGAAGAGGAGGATCATGGGAAAATGTGCCAACAACTCTACGCAGTGAACTTATGTTCTATGCAGAGACATGGGAAGGCTTTAGAGTCTTATTCTATGTCAGTGTGGCTCTGGAAGCTCAGCTCTAAGTTGGCGGCTGGCGAGAAACAGCCCTCTCCCCCTGTCCGATGCTCTCACCTGCCGAGGATATGAGGGGTCGTATAGAAGCAGACACCTCATCCTCTACACTGGATGAAGAGTTCCCTCCAGACTTACTGGAAAAGACAAGGGATAAAGAAAGACAGAAACATATAATGGTATTAATATGGAAAATTACAGAAAAAAATAAAACTTTAGGAGTTCATCAGATAATTTTCGATAGAAGTGAATGCAACCTTTGAGTAAATTACCATTGAATTTTATTTTATAATGTTACTTTGATCTGCACAAAGTCTGTACGTTTATACAGGAAGTAGCAGGACCATCAAAGCTGGGTCTCGATGAGGCCTCCAGGACGTGGATGATCTTTATGTTGATAAAATGAACAACAGAGTGTAAGATTTTTTATTTCTTAAAATTATTTTTCCATTTTTTTCCCCATAATGTTCCTAACACGACTTCCTTGGATGACAGAAAGGATCATTGCCAGGTTCCTGTTGGGAGGTCTTCCGGTGCTACGGATATTTATTAGGCTTGTGGTCAAGTATTCTGTCAAATATTCAGATTTTTCCACATGACACAATCAGACCAGTAACTAGTGAGAATACAGAATCAAATATACGCTACAAAACTTGACATGCATCCAAATCAAAGCAAATCTCACCCATCTTTGATTTTGTTTTGTTTAATTCTATAGCGCTTATCTTTCATAGACACCCCTTCTGTGTGCTCATATATCACTTCCACTGTTGTGATATCTATTATTGTACATGTTATATTAATAGATATCTCTCAGGCACTAAGTTAATGAATAATAGAAGATTCTTGAGGACAAGTTGCTTTTTCAGGACATATTGCAATTATGTGGTGAAAGTGTGTTCCATGACTGTTTTATGGAATGTTTATGGTGGACCACTGCCTAATTCGAATTGGTCGCTGCTTTTCTGCATCACAGCTCATTATGATAAAGATGGCCGGACTTTTATTATTCTTCTATCCACACTGGCCTGGGCCAGTAGTCCTACTGCTTTGCTCCCAGGGGAAATCAAGTCACTTTGATGCTCCTTACTGTTTCCGAGTGAACGCACGGTTTATAATCTATTTATTTATTTGTTAGTTTGACATACTTTTTCCAGCAATCGGCATCAAAGTATTTATGGTTGTCAAGAACTCAGCACAGTGAGACGATGTTAAAAAGAACAATATAAGAATCAATATATTCCATTGCATTCAGTGTACTCACTTCAACACATCTGACTATGATGATCCTGACACGTAATTAGGGAGTTGCTCCTTTGCTTTATATTCCAAAATCTTTCATCCTTTTCAGATTTGAATCCATTATACTACTGGGTCAATATCACCTTAAGACATGGCACCTTGTCTATGTCCAAACTGCTGGACAGTTTGTTGATGTTCACGATTCATTATTGCACATAATCGTTGTCCCGAGCTGCTGTGATACAAAATAGCATTCAAACATGCAGTAAAAAGGCCTGATGTTGTGCTGAGCTCAATACCCGTGTGGAAAAGGTAATCGGAAATCTAAAGCTGAGATCAAATCCAAATGACTGAAAAAATAATAATTAAAAGGTTTTGCAAAGAGACATACTCTTGCAGTGAACGTGGACTCCAGTTGTGTGAGAGGTACAATTACAATTTGAACATAATGTACAGCTCTGTATAAATAACTCTTACTAATCTTCTGGTTTATGAGCCATATTCCATCAAAAATGCTTGGACTGTGGAAAAATATGATATGCAAGCCAATGTCGTGTATGACAACAGTCCTGCAGTTCTGGAGTAAAGAATGGAAGATAAAATAAATGAAGCTAAAAGAATGCCCAGACTACTTTCTTAGAGATTGTAGAATTAGCTTCATGAGTAGAACCTCTGTGGCTGTTTTAATTATTTTGCTTGTTTTTTAGCATGCAACTTTCAAGATCCCCAAAATAACAACAAAGCAACCTAAGCAGGCTTGCAACTCTTTTCAAGAGTTAATTGCCAAGCAATTTTCAATAGCCATTTTTCCAATATAGCAGACTGGAGAAAAAAACAAATGCTTAAATGTTGCTGTAGCTCCAAAATGCAGGGTTCTCAAGACTTCATTAAGGCTACAAAGATCAATTATTTCTGTAACCAAGTCTTTAATTGATTTTTCCAAAAGCTAAATTGATAAGAAAATACTATGGCTTTATTAGAGAGCAACTGTAAATTCATAAATGGGAAAATCTAAATGAATAACTAACAAACGGTTTCCTTTTGAGAAACTTTTGTAACTTTTCCAGTAGCACTTAAAATATTATTTTCTTTTTATTTTTGATCATAAGAAGGCACTGCTTCGGTAAAATGATGGTAAAGTTCCAGAGTGAATAGATAAGTTTCAGCTACAAGAAAAAAAAAAAAGGTTTTCAATGACATTTAAAATTTTCTCTCTCCCATTTTTCTTGACTAGAAAGGGTCATGGCTTTTCTGGTTTCCCCAGATTTTCCAGGATATTTTGTACCCTGACAAAGAAACGTGTGAAAAAAGGAGTACTAAAGATATTTAAAGATATACTATATTCATGATGTGTTTTTCAAGCACTTCAAACATGTTTACAAATCTTTATTTAATATTTTCTCATTAAACATGAGGGAGAAATGGAATTTTTGGTAATTCCTTTTTTTTCCTCACTTTTTAAATTTTTTTACAGGTTCCTTTCAACAATTTCCTTCAGAATTTCCAACAACCCCTTAAAGGCAATGAATCTCTCACAGTGACAATTTCATGGCGTGGAATCAAATTGCCTTATCCTTGTCTGAGAAGCTTGGGCGCCAAAAACCTTCAGATACCTTGCTCGCGAGCAAAGCAACAAAGTGCTCCAGTCGAGAAGGATTTGTATTAAAGGTGACACTGAGGCTTGAGGAAGTGCATAGGAGTTACTGTACGAGCGCTGGGTGACAGAACCTTCAAGACACATTATACACATAGATAAGACAAGGAGGCTGATCTCAACACTAATTATAGCCATTCAAATTGTTTGACTGTGTTGAGTGGAGGAGATAAGACCGTAACCACGCTAGACACAAGTGGACCTGTGTTGAAGTGGAAATTAAAATAAATCACAGAAATGTGCAGAGTTTAGAGGTTATCGGTTTTTATCCAAAGTTACAGCATGTTTTTTTTTATGTATAAGAATATTATTGAGGAAATTGTCCAAGGGTTTGTTCAGAAGTCCAGTGTCTAGAAAAAATACTTGATATATCTTGATATGTATTTTTGTGGAGTGTAACCAGTATTTGGTACATGGTATTGACAATACAGCTTCTTTGTGGCCAATGATTGTCATGTTGCCCCCCCCTCCATGTTTTATATTTAATCCCTGTGAAAACATCTAAACCTAAATTATATATTATGACAGAAATAAAAAGAAAGTAGTCACACTCCGACTATATTTCATTTGAACTCGAGCATCAGTCTTCTCTACATATCCCTTTCTAGGGTCATTTTAAGCAACAACTTTGTAAGCTAATGGAAGCTTGAATGCGTGGATAAATACTGTACATCCCTTCTTTAAAGCTCAGGTATTTCCCTACAAATATGCATAAATATTTTTCTTACGAAACAATGCTCAGATCACTTTAACCAAACTTCTTGCAATTGCATGCTCATTCGTTTCAGGAATTTCATGCTCATCTTCATTCTCTCAAGGTTTACAAGGCAATTTTAAAAATAGCAGGGGAATTTCTTTTTTTTTAGTTTAGATTATTTTCCTTGACTGAGAATGGGTCAATTGTTTACCATGTGTTCCAGGATAAGTAGGACCCTTCAACTGCAGAGAACCCTGTTCAGCCTGCAAGCCTCCAAAATAAAGACACAGTTTGCCCCATTTAAGTGTCCCATGAGTTAAACACTCTATGTTGCATAATTCCACCGACTTGATTGTATGAGAAATTGAATTATTCTAACAAATACCCAGTCAATTTTGTGCACCAAATTGTTGCCAATTTAGAATAAGAATGTACAGCGATTCTGATAAAAAAGCTACCGATAAAAAAAAAAATAGTCATTGAAAAAAAAATGATCCTTGTACAGAGTAATATGTTTGCTATTCAGCTATTTACCCTTGGACTCGTCCTCTCTTTTGCTCCTGTTGGAGCCGGATGTTCTCGAGCTTCAGAGGGCTGGGGATGAAGCCGATTTCGCAGCCCTCTTTCACTAACCGACCGATCCACCAGTCATTGCTGAACTTCTGCAAGTGTGAATGGAAAGGAAGAGTGAAAGCAATTGTTTTATGACACAACACAAAACATGTTGGCGGATCAATATTTTATGATTACAACAAAAATATCTGATCTGTTTGCATTGTCTAAATTATCTACAACTGCCAAGCTAGACATCTAATTCTTGATATATGGTAGGATGTTTGTTGTGATATCGTTGCATTTACTGCATCATCAGAAACTGGTGTCAGACATGAAAGCAACTGAAATCAGAAATAGAAATAATCACCTATATCCTATAATATATATATTAGAGTCTAAGAATTTGACCTCAATATTTCCTATTATATTACAGAATTAGCTGAAAAAGGAAACCTCAAAGACTCTCTTGAACTTAAGTTTTTCATTTTCATGAAAATCCCTTCACATAATGTTAATGTTAAAATGCAAAATGCTATTTTTTTAACCATGAATACGAACCTCTTTTATATGCAGGAAATCCTTGGCGTCGAAGGAGATAGCTGTGGCTGGAACGGGAACGTCCTCATCCAGTGCCCCGCAGTAGCTAACATTGGTCCTCACAGCAAACGCCACAGGTTTACTCTAAAGTGTGAGAGCAACATTACAGAAAACATGAAACCTGTCAGGTATGTCATTATAATTTATCATTATTTTTTTTTTGCAATAATGACTCAGTATCAGCATGTCCAGATTTTTTAAAAGAAAATATCTTGATAAAGATACAATACTAGGGGCATAACAAGTTTCAAATAGTAACTTTACACGTGTAATAACAGTAAAATTGTTTTCATGGTAAAGTTCAAATACTTTCATAAGTATTTTTAATTCTAAAACTTGTAACTTTACACCATGATCCATGTTCTTAACTATAGGCTAAATTCTCCCCTCAGATTAAAAAATTCCTAAAATTGTGACTTTATGATACTACAACATGATTCTCATGGAACGGAGACCTTTTCTCATTAATTCATATTCATTCCCAAAATATTATGAACTTGACTCTAAAAGTAAAACAAGTGTTCTGATCCTTTCTGTCTTGAAAAGTTTTAATGATTTTTCTTGCTCATAAAATTCCAATATATTGTGACTCATGCCTATTCACTACTTTTACATTTAACATTAACTCACAGTGTAAGTCACATGAGGATGGATGGATGGATGGATGGATGGATGGATGGATGGATGGATGGACGGACGGACGGACGGACAGACAGACAGACAGACAGATAGATAGATAGATAGATAGATAGATAGATAGATAGATAGATAGATAGATAGATAGATGACTTCATTAATCCCCAATGGGAAATTAATTTGTCATAGCAGCCAGGTAAATCAATAAAGTAAGGAAAAAGTTAAAACAAAATACAGTGAGAAAAATAGAAAAATTGGTGGCTATCTGTCTAGACAGTGGCTCAAATCCCTGTTTTTTTTTTTTTTTCGCTCAGTTCCAACTATTTACCAGTACTTGAGAGGATTCCTCCATAATATCGCACAACTAGTGTGTGTGTCAGAGACAAATTCAGGCCACCTTAGCTCTCTCAAGTTGAATGGTTGCCATCTGCTCCCTCTCCTGGCGGCTCTGTCCCGGTCCTTGGTTCTGGCTTGGGCTTTGGTTCTGGACCTGGGCCTGCACCTCCCGCTCCTCCTCGAGAGAGACATCTGAGTCTGATGGTCTACTAGTATATGAGTCAGCTGAGCCCTGCAGAAGGAATGTAAAATTTTCAGATTACTGAAGCTGGGGATCAAATAACATTTCTTTTGAATTGGACGAGCTTGAGATGGATGGCAGGTCAATTTCAAAGTTACAAATTGGATAATCAACACAAATTAGGTGAGTGGTTCCCTACCATAATCATGATTACTGTTGTTTCATTTAACATCCAAATGCTCCAAATAGAGGCTAGTTAAATGCTTGTAAGATGCAATGCTGCATTCACAGTTATGTCTTCTAAACTTTTAAAATTGATGAGAAAAGTAAATCTGTATTACAGTTCCAATGACCTGACCTTACATATGCCTAAATTCAGTAATTATATATGAAATATGTTTTAGCATCAACAATTGCACTTGCATTTAAATAACATTATCACTTGAATGATTTTGCAGTACTCTTGTTAGACCAAATCTGTCACACACGGACTGGATCCACACACATGACTCCAATTAGGTTTTAAAAATGTTAGATGTTATTTAGCTGCATCCCAGTAGCTCAAAAGATGAGACTGATTCAAGACCCCTTCCCTTTAAATAAAAGGTTAATTGTAATAGGTTTTGGGATTCAAATTAATATGTAAACACTGAGCCAAGTCCCAAGTGGTGACTTGGCTTTAAGAAGGCAGAAAAGGAGAAACAGATGATGTAGTAAAGAAAAGCCTGCCAGGAGCGTCTGAGACAAAGTGAAATTGCCATTTGTTTGTCGTCAGCAGTTTCAGCAAAACACAGCACTTTCAGCTAATTGTGGAAAGTGATACTGTTGACTCTTGGTCTCAGACATGGAGGCTAGTTGGTGCATCTTTTGGACTTTGAACGATCTTTTCTTTTCTTTAATGCACAAAGACACTTTTAGCAATTTTTGTGAGCTATAGCCATTTTATAAGTCAGTTAGCAAAAAAAAAAACTGAAAAAAAACTCTTGAAGTTCGAAGAATCTCAATTCTTCGACAATGCTGTATCCTTGTTCTGACATTATATTGTGTCTTTTTAAAAAATGATGCGCTATATTTTAATGGGTTCCTCATGTCCATTACATTGATACATTACAATGACACTGCTATGGTCTGTCAAAAGGTCTGTCCATTATGTGATCTGCTGAGTAGCATACTACACATGTCTAAATAATTGAATATTAATGGTAAAAGTGGTTGGAATAACAAATTATGATGCTATTTAAACATGACAAAGTCACAATATGCTAAATGAAGACAAAATCTTTTCCCTGGAGGCATCCACACTGTGTTTTTTGTTGTTGTGCACAGTCAGGGCTTTTGGCAAGTTTATGTTCTGGACTTCATGCTGAGAATCCCAAAGTGGCGTCAAATGTTGCTGGGACATGGCGGGACCAAGTGTTTATGCAGTGTTAATCTAAACAATCAGCTACTAATGATGATTCAATTAAGGAAGACCATTAGTCTCCAAAAGATCAATCAGGTTAGCCATCACAGCTAAGCACTTTTCATTTTTCACAAGCTAGCAGATACTAAGACCTGACTTCAGCACACTATCCATCAGAGTTGTGTGTATCCGGGCACAAAGTAGTACTTCACGGGTTCTAAAGCATTGACATGACTTTAAAATCATTACTACAATGTCGCTTTAATCTGTGTCTAACAGAGTACTTCCATGTGGTAAGGACTGCACTGATCTGATTGACTTTACTGATCAGTTAACTGGTCAAAGGAGGCCCAAACTCAGCCTATAAAAGCAATAGTTTCTATTTTAAAAGGACCTAAAGGAGAGAATAGGAATATTTGGATAAAATAACTGGAAAAAGTCATCAAGAAATTACTTATTAGGCACATGATAGTGACTGAAAAGAACATTTTCTATATTCCTATTTATTGAAATTACATTCCACAGATAATATCAGTGATGCAGAGTCTGATATAATGCTTATGAAGAGCCTTGAGCAAGGATTTAATAAAACCGGATATTAGCCACTCCTCATGCTGAATAATGTGGTATTTTATTTGTGTTGTATATATATATATGACGTGATTTTCTGTACTTATGCATCGATCTGTCCATTGTGGCTTGTGCTGATAGCAAGCAGAGTAAGTCAAAGCAGCCCCCATCAATGAACTCCAGCTATTTCTGAGGAACTCTGCCACATTCCCAGCCAGGGAAAATATATACTCCCTCCAGTATTTAGGATTGGCCATAAGGCCTACTGATAGTTTCGTCCTGACTGAAATATGTCTAATTGGAGGTGTTCAGTATAAAGCTGTATCAAACGTTTGATCCACTTCTGTTGACCTTTGTCAGTATCAAATAGAAGCGGTACCACCGAAAGCATGGCCCAGACACCTGAACTCCACAATCTCTCTAAGGCTTAACCCAGTCACTCTATAGAGCAAACTAATTTTCCTCATTATTTCAGTAACTATGCAGAGTTTGTAACTGTACATTCAGTTTGCAACTTAAAAAGATTGGTAATCTGAGGGGTTTGTGTCAGTTTAGGTCCTGAACCTGAACATGGACACTAGATTGACTTGCTTCTTTTATTCAAACTACGTCTTTTGTTCCTCATGAACAGGAATCCGATTACAACTTGGGCAAGCTACTCAATTTTATCTCAGAGGAGGTATTCCACTATTCTGACATTGTGCTAAGAACACGGATGAAACTCTCACAGTAATTTTTAGTTTTAGTTTTTTATCCCTTTTAGGACCATGAGACACTGTAGGGCCATGTCAGTCAAGAGAGCCCTACAAAGTCTTAAAAATTGTATTTGTCCAGATAAATCTGTTTCACATTGAGGGTCTTGACACTAAGGAGCTTGACTACTTTAGTAACTTCATCCATGGAGTAAGGCATACCTTGAAAGAGGTGTATAAAAAAAGGGGGAACGATTCAAAATGCCTCCCTTTTCTGAGGCAAATTACAGTTCGCCAAAATCTCTTTTTTCACTTCGTTGACCACCTAGGTTGTTCTCTCTGTCTGCAGTTTAAGAAGAAACCTGTACAAACCAGTTAAATTGGAGGCCTTGACATTTCCATGTCATCTTCATTACCTGTTTGGGTTTGCCAGGTCTGTCCATCAGACCTCCAGCCATCTGATCCACTCACCACCAGTATATGATATGATGAAATCTCAGCTTCTCTTGTCACCAGAGTCTCCAAGACATATTAGAGCAGATCTTATTATAGGACAAACTCAACAATAAGTGACCTGTGTATGGCCTTAAGTTCTGATACGAAGCTAGTTAAGGGCCATTTCATGTCAAGCACAGAAGTCCATTTGCAAATCACAATGCACATTTAGATCAGACTGAATGTTCCACTAAATTTATCCAATTACCAATTATCCAATACCCAATTTTATTGTTTTCATATTCATCTACACAAGAAATTAAGTCCCCCAGTAGAGCTCTGTTATGCAGCAGTTCCCCCATCTGCGACACAACTTCAAAAAAGGCAAGATGCAATCATCATTGTTAGCAGCAGAAGATGAAGTCCTCCCTAGCTGCACAGATATGCCCATCTCACTCTGTAGGGAAAAACCCTCAAGGCCCTTTTATTTTAGGGCATGCTATGGAGAACTGATTGTTGCTTGACCACTTCAACATGACAAACCTTCCACCACACTAAAAAGAACATTTCAGGCATTGTAAGGATCTTAATTTTTAGGCAGCACAAGAGGTATAGGTGAGTCATGTGCAAGTCTCCACCCTTTTGAAAATAGACCTCACACTGACAGCTTCCCCTGCACATGGCAAGCTAACAGGGTGGTTGCCTCACGCTGCTTTTTCACGATGTGCCTAATGAAGTCTGGAGAGCTGAGTTTAAACCACCGAGCCGTCCAACACCTGACTCCAGGGGGTCTCCCTATTCCAGGCAAGGTGCCTCACTGCCCATCCTGTCCAAACATCCCGGTATATTTAGAATCAAAAAATCGGTATACCAAATATCCGAACACATTCTCTCCATACAGCACAGGCTTTAAAAAAGGAGGTTTTACATTAAATAAAAGATTGACTATAGATAGAAAAAAGCTTTGTTGTGATCATTATCAAAGCCATTCTTTTCAGAGCTTTTCCTTTGCTGGAGACTAAAATTCAGGGCATCTTTACCACTGGTGTCTTGGTTATAGTCAAGATAAGAGAAAAAAAAATGGTGAAATCATCGTTTTAATTGTTTTTTGAAAGCATAAACAGTCCTTTAGCTCTTAAAACATTCAGTACCATTTTACGTCCGTGTCAAATCATTCTGACAAGAGATTCATATATCTGTTTGGGGGATGCACTGCAATATTCTCGCAATTATCCAATGGAGTAGCTTCAACATGTGACTCATCAGCATCAGAATGCACTTAATGACATCACGATGCATGTTTTGCCGAGCTTTGAGCCATTGCAGTTCTGGGCAAAAAATATATATATTTCTATTTTCCACACTGATCAATACAGTTATGGCACATGCATTGTGTGCTGAGCAATGTAATGGGTAATTAACATTTTCTGTCTTCCTTCTTGAATCGGGGTTCAATCCATCTTTCTAAAGAGAATTAGAGTATGGTGAACACTAAATGGCTCCTCCTGGCTCTGTTGGTTTCCAGCCATCACTTCTAAAAGGCGTTTTTCTTTTTTTAACACTGTAGCCACAGATAGTCACACAGGCACATATATAATCAGAGGGGTATAAACAGAACTGAGTGAATGTCATACATCAGAGACCATCTGCCTAATGTGCACCCCCGCACACACATACACCCACACACACCCAACCCCCTTCAAGCCCACGATCACGCTACGCTATTCCGCTGCTGACCCATCAAAGGCCTCTAATGTGTGAATATGTGAGGAACAGCCATTAATAAACACGCACAGATCTCAACACTCACCGCCTCCGAGTCTTCAAATCCATGCAGGTACAAATTGTCATACATGGAGGTTTGATATTCCACCGAGCGCCACTAAAAGAATGAGGGAAAAATGCAAGTGGAGGTGGAGGAGGAAGGAGGGGGTACCAGAGAGACAAAAAAGGATGGATGTGGAGGGGGGAGATGACGACAATCCCCTCTCTCCACAGCAGAGAGGAATAATTTAAAAAATATCTCCTCTCCTGTTGGCTCACGCCTTATCCTCTTGAGGCCTGTCGCTTGATGGATGCGGCTTTTCCCTGATGCCACAGGGCTGCTGGCTAGCTCACGTTATAGGATGGAGAGGCTCTCCCTGGAGGTAGCCCAATCCTGGCATTTCATTTCATCAGGCGTCCACACACAAACACCCACACACAGAGGCAGCAGCAGCGGCAGCGGCAGAGCAGATCCTTCCACAATATCCAAGTCTGATGACAAACCCAGTGTGCAGGGATCTGATTGGCTGGCTGGTTGTCCACTAAGCTTGGATGAGTGCTAAGCTTGATTTTTTTTTTTTTTTAAAGAAGAGGGATGTAGCAGAAATCGGGGGAGGGGGATGCGTGGAGGTAAAAGGGGAGGGGGACATCCTCAATTTCCCTGTTAAATCTAATCTTCTCACTGTCAATCAGTTAAGAAAGGCAAGAGATAGGAATCATTTTGATGTAGAATTCAGGGAAGTGATTAGAATTCAGGGAAGTGATGTCTTGTTTGCCAATTTGCTTTTATATTGTTCATACAAAGGACTTCACTTTTTTATTCAATTATTTTTATCTTTTTTGTTTTACTGTTTTTTTTATTCTGGTCTTAGTGTGAGATTTTTGTTGCCTTATAATTTGCTTTCTTTTTGACCATCCTGCCACATACACTACAATGTGGCGCTTGTGATGTATGTCATAATGCTTGATAACTAAGGTGAAGCAAAATGATCTATTACAAATAGCCATTTCAAAAAATGGATTAGCATAAACAGTCTTTAAAAATGTCTGGTAACAACTAAAAAGTTATTTATTTATTATGGGCCTATATAGGCCTGTAATATGATATGCTATTATTATATCCGGTAAAAACGGTGTCAGTATATCACAATTCTTCTGAAGACAAGACGTATTAACATGTTACTATGGCTACATTTATGGGTTATGTTTGTACACATTGGTCAAAAATGTTGAGCTTCCAGAACAAGTTTCATGATATAACAAACCTGAATGCTAGAAATAATTTAAACTTCTATTTTAGAAATACCATCCAAGGTAAATGTTGAATCTTAAAGCTTTTGAGTACAATTTCCTTGAACAGCAGTGCAGTGCAAACACAGTCAAAGTCCCAAAAACAAAGCCCAAAGAGTGTGGCCAACTCATCTTTGGTATCTTAGTGACAGAGCATTGGTGGTACGGAGTTGCAAAAGAGAAAATGGTTATCATTAGCGCTGGTTAAATATTTCTAATCAACTCATTTCTGGTTCACTTTGAGAGACGGATATACTGAGCTAAATCTGAATTATAGCGAAACCTTACCATGTTTGTTAATTTTTTGCTTTAAAACAAAGATTACTACCTAGGAATAGGAATGTAATTAACTTAAAATTCAACAATTTTTTGAATATATCATTCTTTCCATCGTATAGAGAGGCCGAAATAAATAAACCTGCTTCATTCAGACTGGCTTGTTGCTCCACTGACACAGTCTCCTGGGAACAAATTACTGCCCTCTGCAGTCAATAGAAATATGTAACACATCATGTCTCCAAGCTGCCGAGAGCACACACACCATATAAAAAAGTCAGGAAAAGGTTAATCAAAACCTTTACTCTATGTCCCTGCAAGGGCCACAAATTTTAACTTTTCAAAAATAAAGAAAGCGTTAAAGGAGTAACTATGAATGAACACCAAGCCCTATAATGAACTCTGTGTATATCAGGTTAAGTCTTTTTTGGATGTTTAAAAAAACTTGCTTTCTTTCATACAAAAAAAAAAGTTGCTATACATCATTATACATCATTTAGATGTTTGGACAATATATCTTGATTCTGTTTTCCCCCATGTGTGAGATCCTTCATCAGCCTCTGCTGGATCCTTCATCAGCCCCTTTTTTCTCATTCCGATAATAATACTTTTCTTTGACTTTACAATTCCAGCTACAAGGATTCAAAAAAATTGGGACTTTCATAGTTGGAGAGAAAATCTGAAGAATAATAGAATCACAGCTTCTTAAGCAATGTGCATCACTCATTATTAGCCCCTCTTCTCTATTTTAGTACCTGTCTGAGAATGAAGCTGGTTGAGGTGGTGCTGCCATCTGATCTCTTGAGACGGCTCCTTCTGGAATAAGTCCCTCGGTTCACCTGCATGGAAACATAAAATCTCAAGAAATACTGTTCATTGTAGATGAGTTGAATCTGCACAATTTGAGGTATTCAAGCAAGCAATGCATGATATTTTGAGAGTAGAATTTATATGTATATAAAACCTTAAATCCCATCTGTCATTATGTAGCATTACTGTTTGCATCTAGACACAGATTAATGCTGACATGTTTTCCCAGTCAGTACAACCAGCCATTCCCAAAACAAATTTCGTTGTTGACAAATAGATTCTGACATTTTGATTTTTTATAGATACACACACACGCACACACACGCGCACACGCACACACACATGCGCGTACACACACACACACACACACACACGCACACACACAACACTAATACTACACAGTACATTACATCAAAATCACATTTTCCTATTTGAGAGTTAAGATAAGATAAGATAAGATAAGATAAGATAAGATAAGATAAGATAAGATAAGATAAGATAAGATAAGATAAGATAAGATAATACTTTATTGATCCCCATAGGGGAAACTCGGGTGTTGCAGCAGCAACATTAGAGAAAAAAAAAAAAAAAAAACAGGAAAGATATATACTCACATATATCAGTGCAAACACATATGCACATAAGTCACCATACATTCCCACACACACATATACATACATTTCTAACACACATACCCATACCTACAGAAATATATATACACATATACACAATATACACAGGCAAATGGGCGAATAGTATTTACTTTTAGTGATTTATTTTCAGGGACAGATAAATGTCAAGCGTTGAAGGCTGTGATATTTATCATTGCTGGAGCCACAAAATTGTGTTAAAAGCTTGCTTTTCTGATGAAAAAAATTCTTGATAGTGGTCAGAATCTAGGGAGAAAATGCGTAATATGTAAATTACATTACAAAAAAACTTCTATATATGAGTAAAGAAAATATATTCAGTTTTTTTACAGGACCTTTTCCATCGTACTTACTTTTTTTTAATTGCTTGTGTGTTTGCCCTTGTGCAGTTCTGGCAAGACCCTTCTCAATACTTTGCTGTCCCTTTCTGTTTTTTTCTCCTTCAAAGAGCCGAAACCAACTACAAAGTTCATCTCTGGGGAGCTAGATTAATTATCTGCCAGTGATTTGCCCCATTTCTGTTCAAATCTCGAGGGTTAATGACAATGTCACAAGTAAGAAGTCAGAGCCTACTTCCCTGATTTCTGAAAATAGGGCAATTCATCTGGGTCACCATCATGCCATCGTTCAAGTCCAGTCCAGTCAGTGAGTCTCTGATAATCCTGCTATGGTCTCTGTCTTTTACATAAATAACTGCCAACATAACCGTAGATTTATACAATCAAGGTAGACAGCACAACATTTAGGTTGCTGTCCACCCTGAATGCTTTTATTTTTAATTTCGCATTAGACCACACTCTTATTGCCTGGGTTCTCACAATATTCAGGTACCAACTCTCAAATGACTCCCACTTTACCCTGAGGCGTACAAATGTTGCATACCCATGAAAACACCAATTTTTGATGAAAATCAATATTAAATAATATTAATTCTATCCATTAATTCTATCTTTTATGAGAAGAATTGTATGTTTTGCGAAAAAACATAATTTGAAGTCATTGTTTTCAGCAAAATTATTTTGTCATTGTGAACAAACCAGCAAGCTGTTTTCATTGTCATAGGCTCATTTTGCATTATTTTAAAAGAAGAAACTAAAAATCAGGTGCATTCGTTGAGAGAGAGTGATAAACTAAACAGGAAAAATAATTGCTGTATTAAATAATTGTCAAAAGGAAACTGACAAACAAGGAAAATAAAAAAGCATGATTTTAGCAAAAAGTTATAACAAATTCCTTTCAGTGTAATGGTTAAATACCGGATTATTAAACCTGCTGTATCTCAGTGAAATCTGAAATATTTTATTGATTAGCCAGCCAGTTCATTGTAATATTATATTTAATCAAGTCTAACTATTAATAAGACTTTTAAATAAATGCCTCAAGGTTAGGTGTAATATTATAAATGGGGGGGGGGGGGGTTGGAAGATGATAGGGGGATTATTTTGGGGGTTAATTTAAATGGATTGGAATT
>CAAKHD010013748.1:204607-261940 GCA_901007705.1 Fistularia tabacaria | reverse complement strand
AAAATATTAATTAAAAAATAAAAAGGTTTTTTTTTTTTTTTTTTTTTTTTTGGGGGGGGGGGGGGGGGGGGGTCGAGATACATCTGGCTCCTCAAAGACATACTGTTGACTGGCTTCACTGATCAAGTGGGTCAAACTATCCATGGAGAGTAAGTATTGAATTATACCAGTTATTCACATCTACAATATTAAAACCTACAACACTTTTTTTATGCAGAAGTTACATCAATCCAAAAGCAAGCTACATAA
Source organism: Fistularia tabacaria (assembly GCA_901007705.1). Classification (NCBI taxonomy): domain Eukaryota; kingdom Metazoa; phylum Chordata; class Actinopteri; order Syngnathiformes; family Fistulariidae; genus Fistularia; species Fistularia tabacaria. The sequence goes on along the minus strand of CAAKHD010013748.1, from coordinate 261,691 downwards.
CAGTAAAACACTAAAGGAGTCAATTTAACTTCACACTTAAATAGAAAACATAGTGATTTAAAAACAGAAAAGGAAAAAAGGAATAGGATATTTTTTCATGGATAAGTGAAATGTTGGCACCAAAATGGATTTATTCATCATGATTTTACAGTGTACATTTTACAAAAATATAAAGTACCAAAAGTTCACAGTGTCCAAAAGGCAGCGTTAAGTCAAACACACATAGTATTCAGTCATTGTATTTCATTTTTATGACCCATCATCAGGGGTGGGGAGATATATATATCCCACAAGCTACAGGGAAGCGATTCAGATTCCTCTCTGAAAAAGGCTGCCCTGTATCTGTACCCACCGCAGAAAAAAGGATGCACCATTCAACATGAATATTTCTTGGCAGAAAAAAACAATTAAACATTTCAGACTGGTATGAACTGTATATTCATGTTTGTTTGTTGGAGTGTTATTCATGCAGTCACCACAAATGTAAATGCATATCGTTGGGCTGTTTGCTTCATGCTACATAACACTGTAAAAGAGGACCTGAATTCACTTCTGGGTCTTTTAAAGACACATGATATTAAAAACTTCCATTGTACGGCACAGACTACCTTAAATAGAACCAATACAGTCACGGATTGTAAATGCAAACCTAGAGAATGAATGTTTTCAAATGTATCCGAAGTCATTTGAGCCGCAGCACATTCTTGTTACGAGTGAAGTGAAACCTATAACCCACAGTTTTTTGAAAGAAGAAACTGTGTACAACATATTTACATGTCTTGGTAAATGTGTAGAATTTGTAGAATTCCTGTGAAATCCGTACATTCACTGACAGGAAGAGTAGCAGGTTGCTGCAAACCGGAACGCAACAGCAGTATTTTTCAACACAGCCTGATAACATTATTGCCTACGGCATCCATTGAATGTCAAAAACCAATTACCTGTGTTTGTCCGTAGAAATTCAACTGGACACTTCCCAGAAATTTATATATTCCTTTTATGAATCTCCAAATTTGTTGTTTTTATGCATTCAGCATTAAACACACATTTAATTGTAGGAATGCACAGTCAAGTCAGTCATTCACTATGAACAATCATTTCATGGGCAAAATTTCATATTTGAAGATCTACAATGGATCATTCACTTTTCAAGTCACAGTTCGAACTTCGGTTCTTTCCTTGATGGATGAAAACAATGTTTATCATGTTTTATCAAAGAGAAATCTCAATGCTGTAATTTATTACAGGGCAGAGGAACATTTTCAAAAGCCATCCGTTTGCTTTTAAGTCCGAATTTTATGAAAAACACAATGTAGAGACTTGAAACCTGCTGGGCCAAGTTAATCCATCACAGTTACACATGCTGACAAAGTTGCCTGGTACTGTGCACTCAGCTGAAAAGCATGCAGCTGATTTATGGTACGATCATGTGCTGGTAAAGGGGTCTGAAAAATACAGGTGTCAGCTGGACATATGGTATAGAGAAGTTGTACTATTGCATATTTTTGTGATTGGGGAAATCATTGTATTCATCATTTAGCTGTGTTTTACTTGTGACAACCACTCTGTATCATAAGCCAATGGAAAACCATAATTCACAAATGTTCAGGCCAGAAAATAGGACAGTATTTACTACAGTAGACCCTAGATCTGTGGAAGTCAAGGTACAATCAAAGTCTGAAGGCAAGGTTAACCATATATTCATGCTTTTCTGTGTACGGGCAGCCGTCCTCAAACTGGACATACACCATTTTGCACCAGAATTCTTTCAAACCAACAAATGGAAAAGTCATGGGTCCTTCATCCCAAGGTCCCAGCAGCAGCATCTTATTTTCTACTGCCATACGTTTCTGGTTTTACAGTTTACATGGGGGATTATCAAAGGAAACTTGGACGAAGTTTTTCGAAAGAAATTCTGCTGCTATTTTTTTATGAAGAGAAAAAATTAGCAAAAATAGTAGTGGACTTTAGGGAGCTGAAAATGTAATTCCAAAATAGCATTTTAATTCTCCCAAAATGTATGTATTAAAGGATGTTTTAAAATCAAATGTGGTTCTCCGATTAGCATTTTCACTTTCATGGACTTGAATGGGAATTCTTTAACTGCAGGAAACAATTAATAGTTTGTTGTGCTTCACTGTGCAGTCAGATGTTTACCAAGTGTGTGGAAAAATGTATGACTATTTCATTTTGAGCAGCACACCTTTTTATACCAAACTCATCTGGTCTTAAAATATTGACATTTCAATTTGAAGCTTATAGCCTGATGCCAAAGGGATTGTTTTTTTTTTCTTTTTTTTTTAGGTTTTATTTTTTTGTTTATTTTTTTAGGTTTATACGTTTCATGTTTTTTGGGTAGTTCAAATTTAAAACACAATTTTTGTTTTTCCAATTTTAATGTTGTCACTTAAATACACATAATACTGCCTTGGTCTATTGTATTTAATTTCACATGCAGTCAAACTTATTCTATGGTCAATGTAATTAAAAGGCATGTAATTGACCTCTGACAATGAGTGCATGTATAAAAAAAATGCTTTTGTGGAGTCATGTTATAATTCATCAGATTACTTTATAATTTGAACAAAATCCCTGTGAGCCCTCCATGCAGTCATGTTGCGCTCATTATTTTTCTATTGCGATTCTGTAAATCAATCTGACTCTCACTGTATGTTTTTGGAGGTTGAAATGCATTCAGGTGAAGATGAACAGCCATCCTCTCAGCTGTTCATATAGGTCCTGCAGGGGGAGTCAGGATGAAAGTCGTACTTGTTCAGGTTAGGAGGGTAGTAGGTGGTTGTGAACATGTTGCTGGAGGGGAGAGGTGATGGGAAGTGGTTGCAGGTCTCGTCATTCACATGCAGATTATTCTTGTTCAGGGTCTGTTGGAAAGAGACAGGGTAATTTTGTCCTTGGATTAAAATACAAAACAGCAATGCTAGCTGTGGCCTTCCTGCAGTGTTTCAATTCTCTCGAGGATTAAACATCACATGAAGGGAACGTTTTTGTTTTTTTTTATATTCAGTATGATTCTAAAACCAGCTCACTTTAAACTCCATGGGAATATACTTCTCGTTCTTTGGCATGGCGTTGCCCTGCTTGTTGTAAGTGAGGTGGTTGGGCGTGCTGGGATGGATGATGGCTGACTCTGCTGATGGCCGGTTCAGGTGGTGGCAGTAGGTGTAGGCCATGGCTGACAGGAGGGCTGCTGCAAAGAAACTAGCTGTGCCAACAGCTATCAGCTGGAATAAGGTGAAGGCTAACAGGAGCAGGGTGGCAGACAGAGGACAAGAGAAGAAGAGGCTCAGCTTGCTTGCAGCTAAGGTAGTGATAGGGGTCACTAGAGTCAAGTTTTAAAGAGTTTACATTCATCAGGAGTTCTAGGTTAGTTTTGATAATTATGATGGTTTTTATTTTCAATAAAGAGAGTGTCAAAGCTGATTTTAATTTTTTAGGTTAGGTATCACAAACTTTAGTATTTTTCTCTTAGGTTACGATATCTAGAATCCATCAGCATTAATGTTACCTAAGAAACAATAAAATACTTCTCAAACCATTTAATAGAAAAAAAAATAAACAAACCTCAAGAGTAATTTTTAAGACGTGATGGAAAGTTATTGGGAAAAATCCACAAAGTGTTTTCTTTTTGGAGGAGGGAGGGAGCAGATTTTGATTCAACTGTATTGTCAATGTATCACGTTTCTATAAAATGATTGAAGCTAGCTTATGAATAAATTGTTTGGTAATTGGTAATATATGAGCAATAAGTAAATTGGCCTAAAATAAATCATTTGTAGTTTAAATGTTAGTTGGGATGAATAAGCGACCATACTGCAGTACAGATCGCAAATTAGGAAACTGTGGTTACATCGCCACTCTCATTTCAAACTGTCAGAGTTGCAGCACAAGGGCAGTCCAGGCACAGGATAAGGAAAAAAGTCAAAAACCAGCTGGTGCCTGGAACTTGGTAAGTTAGGTTTCATGCACCGTTAAACCCCAGTGCCAGTCTGTCTCTCCTTTCTGTTTTTTCCATGTCCTCCTTAATCAGACAGCCAGGGTCCTTGTGGGTCATTCCCCTGGTGTATGGGATTAGTTTGTGTTCAATGTCCATTGCTATTCTGGCCGCTTGCAAGTCTAACTTGGAGGTCAGTGCTGCTGTTTTCTAACTTCATCGAAGAAAACGTTCAGTCAACCTCTTATTTTTCTAACCTTACTGCATTGTTTGCTAAAAACAAAACCAAGGTCAATATTTGAAAATTTGTACAAAAATATGATCCTGTGTTGTGCCTTACAGTGGCATGCACAGCTGTAATTCATGTACATTCTGCACATTTTGCTAAAATTGGACAAGTGCACATACAGGAATGAGCTAAAAAGTACAAAGATTGCGGGAAAGGATGAGGAATAGATCACTTGTTTTCACTTACTTCCACAGTTTTGATCCTCCTGCCCTGGTAAAATTACTGGAAAGAAACAGACAGATGGAAATAAATCATTTTCCACTCCAAAAGATCAAACATTTTCTCAAAAGCTTCAAAGTTTTCAAGCTATGCCGACTGCTGTCACTCCCATGAATTATGTCAATTTCCACCTAAGAACTCTTTATATTCAGTATAATGTATAATGTCTGATTTATTTATACTCTAAATACAGTAAACTATAATCAATATTTTCCAGGTCATAACAGCAACACTTAATGTGTTACAAGGAGCTTGTATGTACCTGGCACTTCATGAGGCCTGCAGAGTCTGGACTGGGTGACGTTGCCCTGGCAGAGATTGGTTTCGCCTTCCTGACCTATTCCACAGTGGCGAGCGCGATGTTGCCGACCCTCTTCATCACAATCCCCCCAATCTGTCCAACCACCCCACCCTCGACAAGAAAGATGCACAAAAACTTATGAGTATTTGGAAGGCATAAACTGGGAGAAAAGTTGATAATAGGGAGGTCATGTGATGCTGATTATAATTAATACAAATATTATTGATATGGTTTTCAATATGTGTTGAAAAGTATTTATTTTGAGCCCAGAATTTACCATGACACCCTTCAAAAACTGTTAACAGTTACACAGGATTTTGATATGAGATAAACTAGTAAACATAACAGACTGCATGAGAGAGTAATTTAAATAGTCTGATCAATGTGATTCTAATTCTAATAAAATGTGCCATTAGTCCATAGATTATGGCACCAAGCTCAACATGATGATAATTGTGAAAATGATCTTGAATTGAGGTTGTGTTTGGATCCATCCCAGAAACAAAAGTGTGTCATTTTTTGTACCAAGAGAGCAGAGTTCATGTATAACAGGGGACACTGGTTTTGGCAAAATACCCACAGTAAAAGTTACCAATCCTAATTTAAATATACTACAATAGTAATAAAACGTAAATAGAGCATCCTCTTTCTTTCCTGCTATGTAAACAACACAATAGATTAGGCCACACCATCTATCTACAGCTTCGAAGCTTCAAAAAAAAAATAATGTTGAATAATGAATAATGTCGCCAGAACCAGTCCCAGCCTACTGCTCTATTAGGAGCCGACTGAAAAAAATATGCCGCGAAAGAAGGTCGTCTTAGAAAAACACTGGCACAAAATCCCACTCTGATGTGAAGGGTAGTTTGAAAAGTCGAGAAGCCCTGCCTTGAAAACATTCGTAGTCATTGCACAAGCGTGTATGCAAAGAAGGTATAGCATTGGATCAATGGCCATCATCAGTCAATCAGTCAACAGTCCATTTAAGCCCCTTCATTCTCTAATGTTGATTGTGATTATAGAAAGGTAAAAAATGTGTGAGAACTTGGTAGTACCACTTTGCTATCCTCGTGTTAGAATAGCCAAATGGCCAAGGAAAAGCTAGAGACCATCATTTCTGCAATGATGAGTTTTTAGGCTTTTTTTTCTCCAGTCTTTATTCACATATAACTACTGAAGGTTGAGTTCCAATACCATGTTGTTTGACTTTTCAACCCCAACATTAATGCACTATTTGCTATGTGAATTAGATCATCTTCCAATTGGCAAAAAAGCAAACAATTCTGGTGAGACTAGATGAATCAGTGGTGTACATTATTGTTAGAATTTTGATTGATTACATTTTCTCACCAGTGCTATGTGAAACCGAACATTGGAGTAATGTTTTTTTTTCTTCTTTGTCTCTTTGTTTTCTTCAAAGTAACATTTATGAATAGTGAGTGAAGTGGCTCAAATTACAATATTGATGGACGTCTGATCATTTTTAACAGGACAAGAGAGGTCTGGCAATATGATGGACCACAAGGTCCAATTACATTCAGTCCAAATGCAGAGTGAATTGTGGTGCAGAAGCAATACAGATGATTACCTCAATATGAGGTAATCAACAAACTCCTCTTCAGTAGAGGCACCAAAATGAGTTTTCCCTACTTCATAGCTCTTATCATCTGGCTATCCAATCTGAACCATCCCTGAACTTTAAAAAATGCTGTATTCGAATCAAGTTGAAGTGGACATGTTCAGAGCACTGCTTCTGCACTGGGCAGGTATTGATTTTAGATACCATCCATAAAAACGATTCATGTGTAAATGCATACCGTCACAGGTGTGTGTGTTGCAAAAGGCCTCTTCGGTGTGTAGGCCTATACAAATATCTCCTCCATTGGCAGGGGGCGGGCTGTTACATGTGCGAGTACGCTGATAGTGCCCACTCCCACAGCTAACTGAGCACTGGGACCAGGAAGACCAGCAAGACCAGGCCCCGCTCACTGGAAAAAATCACACATATTAAACAAATTTTTATATAGCTGAGTACAAACTTGGTTTAAAAGCAGACATCCATGAAATTCCTGGTTACCTGGGCAGGGCTTGGGGTTGCAGTCCTGATATTCCACAGGCGATCCTGTGCAGGCACTTGGGTTGGTCCAGCCCTGTTTTGTCAAGCAACTACGTTTCCGGGTTCGAAAACCTCTAGAACAGGATAGTGTACAGCTGGACCACATTTCCCAAGATCCCCAATGCATATCTTGGTGCAGGGTTGAAGTTTGGCCACTAGTCTTTGCTAACGTTTCAACCAGAACTAGATGAAGGACAACCCAAAGAAACATGCATTTTGACTTTTATCTAAAAATATCGTAAATCAGAATGGTCATTTTTTTTTAGCATGTTCATATGATTTGAAAAGTACCAGGAAAAGAGAAAATGAAAAGATTTGTTTGTAACCTGGTCTGTTACTGATTGACTTTTAGAAGTGACTTAACTCACAACATGGTGACTGGCTAATTTAAAGCACAATGGTCATGGAACAGGGTGCTCTTTAGATACACTTCATGTTTGGCGTCAATGTTAGTTAAATGTGGGAAACTTGAAACTTGTGAAGAATCAACCATCTACAGTGTAGATGATTGGTTAAAAATCCTTGTAATAAATATACTCCAAAATGCATGAGAAATGCTTTGAAATTAGAATATGTATGGAAGTTGTGAAACTTGTCCTTCAAGAGATGGACCAGATATTTACATTCTGACCAATTAATATTTTGAAGAACTCAAACCTGTTGGATAGTGTGTGCGTGAGTGTGTCTCTTCAAGGTTTCCAAAATCATTCAGCAGCTGTGCTTGGCATTCAGTCTGCTATCTCTGGTCTTTGTGTCCAGCTGAAATAATTATTTAACAGCTTAAATTCTGAGACTGAAGGCTGCAATAATAATACCTTTGACTCTCATTAGATTGCAAAGGATAATTATAATTTTTTCTTTTCATAGAGGTGGTGTCATCTATGAGCACCAGTGCTGAAAAGCTCTGAAACTCATGATTGTTTATACTAAGATTTCTCATCGGTAGTTTGCCGTGTTCCGAAGTTTGTATTTATGATCAATCCTTCCACTGTGAGTTTCTTCCTTGAGTTGCATTTAAAACTCCATCAAGTACTTCTGAGTACTCACAGTCAGTTCGGCAGGCTCCAGACCCATCATTTGGGCAAAATCGTGTCTCCAGCTTCTTCTTGCCCAACTGCAGCAGCTGGGGGTCAGGTAGCAGTGCCCGGCAGGTATACCTGAATCTCTGCTCTTGGCGTGACCCATCCTGACTGACATTCACTGGCATCCAAGGGGTCCAGGGAGTGTTACGCCTCACTTCTTGGCAGGCCTCCAGGTTACAGGCCTTATACTCCTGGGAGAATTTGGATGGAAAAGGTCAGTCTCACTGTTATGTCCAGTTGAAAACTTAAACATGTAACTGTCACAGCTGTTGGTCACCAGTCTGCAGGTCTAGCTTTGTAACTAAAAAATGTATGTAATGACACCGGATACCATGATTTTTGTGTGCAACTTCTAAATGCTTATTCCTTGAGGATGAGGCGTGGAATGTTGTGTAGATTAGTTTGCAGGTAATGTCAAAATCTTAAAAATAATTACCAGAAATGTTACCCGAATAAAGTATTGAAGCATACATTGATACACACACACATACATGCATATATTAATAAATAAATAGATGCATAAATTCAAAATAACATCAAATAAGCAAAACATCAGTAAACTACCAAAAATGTATAAAGAATAATATATTGTATTTCAGGCGACTTATTCAATGCGCAAGGACACTGTACAGACATATACACAAACACATTACATTCAAACAATCATTTGAAAAGTGGACTGGGAAGAAATAAAGGATGGAAACAAGTAAAAATAATTTAATCATTTCCTACAATTCAGTTTTTGAAACACAAAAACTGAAGGAGATTGGAGAGATTATGAGTTTGGATGTCAGATGATTTAATCTCACACCACAATAACAGGACAATGATCAAGCAAAATTAACTGCTTGGCCATGCTTTTCTGCAGTACAGTCAGGAGGCACACTACCAAAGAGCATCCAGGACAGCTGTTTCCATTGTCACAGATTCTGGTCCGGGAGTGGACCCCTCCTCCACATTCAGCACTGCAAGAAGCCCAGGATCCCCATGTCGTCCACAACACTGGCAGTGGGCAGGGTTTTTTCTCATTGCACAACCTGAGAGCACAAAACTTTCACTCATGTTCATTGTAGATAATTAATAAAATATTAAAGTTGAATCTTCTTTCAGATTAGCTGTAATGACTAGCTCCTCCCACGGCAACTTTTTCCACTGATTTTAGGAAACGTCAACTCACAACTCCGTCAAGCAATAATGAGGGCTGCTGACTGCTAATTCCCCAAGCAATGGCTCGATCGTCACATTCTTCCTCACCTCTCCTCTCGACCTTGGCCGACACAGATTCGACCGCCATGTCGGGGTGAGGGGTTGTCGCAGGAACGCTGCCTGACTTCAAAACCGATGCCACAGCTGCTGCTGCACTGGCCCCACGAGGACCAAGGAGTCCAGCCACCGTTTCTGAGGGGACATAAAAAAAAGTTATGTATTGTAGTGATCTGTGGGTTTTGCCAATATCGATGTTGGAGCTTCCACTCTGGTTTAGCCAATCACATTGCAGAGGGCGCCTCCAGGGCACCACAGTATGTAACCAATGAATTACAACCATATAAAGCTGAACCTCTGATTTATATCTCTGGATACAAGCATGGCGAAGAAAAAGGACTACTGATATGTTCATAGGAGACGTTAAAGCTTCAGATAAGGGGCCTTCAAAGTCTGAGTTTGCCCTCCCTCAGACCCAGCCGGGAATAAGGTGCCTTTCATTTTCTTAAATGCGCTAAGTTCTTCGATGCCTCAGCATTTGAGTCAAAGTAAGCCAATTCTTCTGTTTTACATTATTGAGTTTTTCATAACTTCATACTATATATATTTAAACACCAACACCAACAGCTGCACCTCCAGTCACAAGTCTGTGAAGTTCCTGAGGTTCGCGGACGACACCACCCTCATTGGATTCATCTTTGATGGGGACAAGTCCCACTACAGATGTAAGATTGACCACCCAGTGACCTGATGCAGTCGTAACAACTTGGAGCTAAATGCTCTGAAGATTGTGGGGATGGTGGTGGACTTCAGGAAGAACAAAGCCCCACCCTCCCCTATCATCTTGAGAGACTCCCCAGCTGGCACTGTGGAATCCTGCCATTTCCCAGGACCTCAAGTGGGAGCTGAACATCAGCTCCCTTACAAGCAAAGCACAGCAGAGGATTTTCTTCCTGAGGTAGTAAAAGAAGTTTAACCTGCCAAAGATGGTAATGGTTCACTTCTACATCTCTATCATCAAGTCCATCCTCCATCACCATCTGGTGCACCACCGCCAGAAACAAGGGCAGACTGAAGACTATCATTCGCTCTGCAGTGAGGGTGATTGGCTGCCGTCTACCTTCTCTACAGGACCTGTACGCCTCCGGGGCCTGCAGGGGTGCAGCCAAGATCCTGGGTGACCCCTCTCACCCAGGACATAGACTTTGCACAACTTGCCACTTTGCACCACCAACCACAATGGCCCTGATTTCACTCTAAATTGTATACCTGCTACATATTGTCTGTTTAACACCATTACCCAAAACAAATTCCTTGTATTTGAAAAATTAGTTAGCGTTTAAAGAAATTCTGATGCTGATTCTGAGCTGTCTTTCCTTGGTCATTTATTTAGTTCTCATTGGGCATTACCATTGCACAATTTCGTGATTCAAAAAATTAAAAAATATACTTCTTTAAGATATTGTATTAGAATATCAAGTCAAGTCATTTCAAGAATGAAATACTGTAGCCCCACCGTTGCAAAATCAAAGAGGGAGAAATAGAATCTACAAATTTGTCACACTGACCTGTTGATGAGCCAAAGGTTGTCATGTTTTTAGAAATTATTCTGTCAGTTACCCAATAATGGCATAGATAGCCAGAAAATTAAGAAATCAAACAAGGCCAAATAAAAAGTCATTTGCAAATCATGTATGAATATGGTTTTCATTCTTTTTTTATTCACACCTACTTTAAAAAGGTTGCACACTGGCATTCAAGACCAGATGTGCTCTTTTATTCCACATTAAATGATGTGAATTTTTCTAAATTTTAAAACTATTTAGCAACACTGAAAACACATTGGCAGATACAGCATTAGCTGGAACCCACCTGGAACAGTTTGCCACCTGTATAGTCGGACCCTTACACTCGACACCACCACACTGGGCCACAGGTCCATCACACGAGCGGGACCGACACACACAGCTGCTGATGGAGCCCTCACCGTCATCGTGGTTACAGGGTTTCCAAGGAGCCCACGGGCCAAAACCGCCATCTTGTGTCAAGTTCCTCACCTTCAGAGAGGATTTGAAAGAGCTCACAAACTTTGGCTTATTGCAGCAATATTAGATTGTACATTTTGGGGAATGTTAAGCTACTGTAATTATGTGTGTGTGTTTCTTACAGGGCATTGAGTTATATTTTGGGTCCACTGGTTCATGTTGGAACTCTCCTCAATGGTAGTGCAACGCCATTGTTTGTGATCCCAGCCACAATAAGGATCCCGAGCCTCCATACAAAGACTAACATCAGTTCAGACAGTTGGTTAATATTTCAAATTGTACTTAACAGGTTGTCAAACAGTTTGTTTTTGTATCTAAGTAAGCAACTTAATAATTCAACCTCAGTGTCTATTATAGCCGTACATTTATTGTCAGTTTAAGAGTCTCAGCAAATCATGATAGGACATGTAAAACATAGTATCTTGTGTTAATGTTAATTAGTCAATTTTGCAGCAGAACTTTTAAACTTGTGCACTCAAACATAACACTGTTATCTTTACAGACTCAACACCAGAAGTACCAAACTCACAGACTGCAACTTTAAGCAATTTCTTCTTGTTTGATCCATCATGAAACTAAACCGAGAGAATATAAATGTGCACAACAATTCAATGTACTTTTAAACTCATGGAGTTACTTGAAATTTCAGGCCTGTACCGTTCAGTTGGATAGCTGGAGCAACGCTCTAGAGGGATTTTCACTAGTCGGTCATCAACCCCCACAAACAGAGACCTATCACTCTGTAGGAGCTGCAGGCTCCGGATTGATCCAATTTGGCCTTCTGGGAGGATCCTCAGCTCCTCAAGGTAGCAGCCATGAAGGCTTTTATTGCTTGTGGAAAGAGTCTTCAGGATGGTGCCGTATTCTGTTTGATCAAAACAAAAGTTTTCAGCACTGCTCCGAGGCACAGTGCGAGCAGAGGTTCATGCACGCAGACTCGCACTCATTCATAGACACAAATGAAACATTTGCTTTAATTATGCTTGACTATTTTCATTTCTCCTTTTAATCAAGTTTCTTTTTTTTCAGATTTCACATTTTTTATGCAACAATTGTAGATTATTTTTGAGCAATATTTTAAGCTGTTTATTATCCCATCATCTCACCATTACTCCAACCCCCCACTTTGAGAGACCTGTTGTTTTTTAGACAGAGTAAGTAAGGAAGACAAGGGCACGAAAGTGTCTCCAGCTCACCAGTGCCAATGTACATGATGTGGTAGAGAGTGTCTCGGCCCTGCACGATGTCCACTACTAGCTTGGAGAAGCGTATGTTGTCCTGGGTGAGAAGAGGGTTGACGGTGACTGGCTGGACAACATCATTCATCAGGAAGAGCCGCTGAGCATCCTGTAGGCTGCGCTCTGTCAGGTTCCCGCCAGGACCGCCTTCTTCCAGTGTCCCACACTGGCAACCCAGAGAGGACTAGATCAGTATAGGTTTGTAAAATCGAAATGTCAGCCAGCATAGCTTTATTATTTGGATTTGCTACAGACCATATGTAAAACAGCATATGCTTGTTAAATAAATGCAGGTATAAAGTCAAAAACAATGAAAGAACTGCTGAACTCACCTGCTGAATGCCATTATAAATCACTATGAATACAACTTTTGGAATCCAATTTTGACTATTTGGTTCAGAGCTGCGCCATCAGAGTTTAGTAAGTCATTAATATCATGTGTAAGAGTTACCTGGAAATTGGGTATGGGATTTGGCATGGAGAGCCAGGCAGTGCGGGGGTTCTCCTGGTAGCGAAAAGGTCCATTAAAAGCCTGGGTAACGGAGCTCAGGTTGAAGGCGCAGACAGCAGACGCCGATATGCTGTTGCTGAGTAGATTGAGAGTTAAATAGCTATTTTACTATTTATTACAGCTATTTAGTTTTTAACAAATACTGTTTGTAAGGTGAAAGAAGCTGGAGGAGTGGAGGCTTAAGTTTAACATCAGAGACACCAGCTCACACATTAGTGGTGAAGATGCCATAAATCAAATCTTGCTCTGGTAAGAAGAAGGTGCTCTGAAGCTCGTTGTAGTAGAAGGGGATTTCCCCCGACCGGGAGCAGTTGAGTCGAGCCTTCATAAAGGTGGTCCAGGTGTCCTCCAAAAGGAAGCGGCCTCCCATATCATTTTTACAGACTCGGGCCACTCGAGAGAACACCATCTTTCCACAGTCGTTCTCGACAGCAGTCTCTCTCAAGAAGAAGTAGGCGAAGCGGCCAATCTCATAAACAGACACAAAATGAGGCTCTATAAACAGAAAATAACATGAACAAGTTGAAGTTGACTGAATAAACCTTGATAAAAGTTTGATCAAAGTAATTACAAAGCAGTCAGTTGACCACAAAAAATATATTTTCTTAGTGCCTCATCACATAGCCAGATATGTCAATTATAAAAGAAAATACAACAGTAGTTCCATTTGAGATGTAGAAGTACCAAAGGATCATAAAATGGAGGAAATGAAACTCTCGTCAGACACGACTCCAAACCATTGTTAAAAAACTACCACAGCTGTAGGCTGGCAGCTGTAGACAGGAAGTAAGCAAAAAGGTAGGATGCTACTGTTGCGAGCAAGTTTATTGATCTGCTGGTTGATATAGCTAATGTCCTGAGATCAGGACACCTTTGTAGAGAATGAAACTGAAACCACAGCATTAAAATCAGTGACAATACACTCCAAGATGTTATTGGACATAGTGATAAAATTCTGAACCTTGACAGTGGTAAAAACAAAGTGTACTTTCACTTGTACACTTGTGCATCAGTTTACAATAACTAAATACTACTTTGATGGCTGTTATATTCCAACCTTCCAAACGTTGTGACACCTGATCATTGGGACATTGACTCACACGTATATAATCATATAAATGTGGTTTGTTTACCATTGAGCCATTTGGAGTTATACTGGGCAGTGCGTAGCGGCGGCATGTTCCCCAGGCTCCTGTAGATTACAGGGTCACGTCCAGAAAAGTCGATCACAGTGGCAGCATACAGCTCGCCCTTCTCTGTTACCATAGCAGTGGAATTATGGCGGGGATCATAGGGACATCGCGCAACACCATTCACCGTGTCCAACACCTGACTGATGTTATCAATCTGGCAGAAGGAAAATAAAGAATAAAAGCAGATTACTGCATGAGATATGAACAAATCAAAGTGAATTAAAGGCATGGGCATGTGATGTAGAAACAAAAGCAGGACCTCAGAAGTTGAGATTGACATTCATTGTTCATCTAGTTTTCATAGGGCTTAGAAAGCTATGATTAAAATAACAGATTATTTCGGACCGTTAGACTGTTACTTTTGATGGAATTTTGGAAGAATCATGATATCTGCTTAGCTTTAAATAGCCCGACTAATTACTAAATGAGCAAAGAATTGTCAAAAACAAAGAGAATCTTATGGCACTTATCTGAGCTTTGAATCCGCATTTAGACCATCTGAAACGTTGTTTTTTGGGGGGATTAGGGGATATTTGCGATGCAATATCACAATTAATTTTTGGAATCCTAATTGTCTGAGAATCCGTTTGAGATTTGAAAACTGTATCGGGATAAGATTTTAATTTCTAGAAACCTTTTCTTTTTGAAAGCAAATAATCAACTGTGCATTCACTTCCTGATAATAGCATCAGGTCGTCAGCTGTACGAACCTGCCTAGTAATGCAGACAGGGGTGAAGGCATTAGTTCCACAAGTGAAGAGCGTCCTGCCACTGACCAGTAAAACCCGGATGTAGTTCTGACACTCCTCCTGCAGAAAAATAAGACACAAGTTTCATTATTGTAGGATAAATAAAGATTTCCATTGTAATTAATCTGCCCATGTTCTGTTTGGGACAATTAGTCAGCTTATGGATGAAAAATGAACAGCTAGACTAATTAACATGACTGCACCCCTCATTTATTTATAATAGTATACAACCTCTGACTTCCCTTTGCTCTGACAAGAGCGCCTTGTGTCTTCGTCAGGTGCCCAGTCGATTGCCTGAGGGCAAAAAGTAATAATTTGGTGCCACCAAATATTTGTTGCAAGAAAAAAATGACACGCAATGATTCTGAGATATTCCCCTATAAGCCATGGTGATTATACTAATTAAGAAAAGATAAGATAAGTTATACATCACTGTGAATAGTGGGTAGCTTGACAATTAGTTAGCTCAGCAGAAAGAATGTTGACCTATGGTATCTGTAGCCTTACTGGGTCTAGTGTCATCAAATGCATATTACAACATCTCTGCAATAATCAAGTTACACAATGCAATAATTATGTAAAATTACAAGATATTGACATTTTTATGCCAGAACTGACTGGGCCACTGGATGCAGTGATCAAAGACATTCTCTTTGTCAGTTGTAGTGAAAAATAGATTCCTCATGAGATTATATAAATGCTATTAAAAGGTAAAATGATGATATTGATTGATTGATGATATTGATTCTTAGAAACATGCATATCTTGATCTTTTTTAATATGTAAAAAGAAAATGATTTATAAGAAACTTTGGGCCTTTTTTTTAATTCACAGGAATTCAAAACATCAAAGCATGAGGTTGTTTTCCTAATTGGTAACCTTACTTGTATAAAACATATCGAAATGATCACACATCATTCAAATAATGAAATAAACATTTTTATACACTCACTTTATAGAAACCTTTCAGTTTAAAGAGTAATAACTTTTCTTCATCGGACTTACTTGTATAAGAGACGCATTGCTCAAACTTAACCTGAAGAGAAAGTTTCTGCAAAGCAAGAAATTATGAATGTTCAGAGTTTCATAGCAGATGATTCAATAGGCAGTTAATGAATTTAAACTTGCTGAAGGAGTATTTAGAATTTTTTAAATCTTTCTCCAAACTTGTCAGTCACCAAAAATGTACCCTTAAGTATTCTGTAGTTTATTTCACTGTTTGTCTCCTCCCCCATAAATAAGATACTATACACATTTATTGCGAATACTGGTAACATAAATTACGTTATCTGCTTAAATTGATATTTTTTGCCACCTTGCTCCAACAATGAGTTGGTTTCTGCTTAGGTCCACGGCCAGCTGTGAGAAGTCCTTCACTCCAGGGTGGGAGAACTGGAACATGTCTGGCCGGAGTGCTGGATAGGAGAGAAAAAAAAACAACAAAAAGAGACAGTAGCTGACTTAGTTCTTGAAAAGTCGACGCAAAAATAACAAAGTATCAGCTGGTCTGGTTCATAAAATAAATTTTATTTGAGGCGCCTGATTAAACACTCAAGGACACCATACAGACATGTATATACACAAAGTATAGATCCAAAGAAACTATTAAATTAAAACAATTAAAGTATCAATGCGGTTTAAAAAACCAAAAACATAAACATGCATATATATACTCATATACACATGCACATATACACGTATACATATATAAGTATATGTGGTATATTTTACCACATTCAGGCCAAATATATAGATTTTCTACAGTGCCTACCAGACCAAAATGCACAGGGCAACACAGGGATTGTGCCACATATCCAATGCTGCACCTAACACATACAGAAATCTCTGCAATGCAGCAAATCATGCAGAATTCTATTCCTTGCTCCGGCCTGTTATAGGCAGCAAAACTGTACCTAAGTGCTTTGCCAATAACTAAATGAGGAAAAAAGAAGTGTCGTGTCATCAGGAAATCACTGCCCACACACAATGCTACCCGATAAAATTCACCAGGGAGAGCTGCTTGTGCGTGTCAGCTCTTCGGCAGAGCTCCTGCTATGCCAACCAGAATGTACTTTCTCTAAAAAACATATGCATCTTTTCAACAGTGACAACAACTGGAAACTCGGACAGTGTTGTACTTCTGCAAAGCACATCACCAGCAGTGTGGGTTGGTAGACCGATAATAATGTGTAACAGTTGTTTTAGTACTCAGCATACACTGTTGGTATGTTTTAGGCTGTAGATAGGGCACCTGACAGGGCACTTTTTCATGTTCGATGTAATGGGACCGGAACTTTATCATGTGTGTCCATTGGAGGGGCACCTCTGAGAGCAATTCATAACATTTTAACCACAATATAAGCACTTCAGAAGACACTTCATATCACTTTGTCCACTGGAAGGGTACCATCATCAATGGTCATCATGGTCAATGATCATCATCAATTCCTCAAGAGGAACTTAGGACAACCCTTCATCTTGTTGTCAAGGGTGGACCTGAGTCAATCCCTCTGGTGAGGTCAATACCACCAACCAAATGGTTTCAGATTCATTCTGCAGCTCTGACCAGTTTTTTTGTTGTTTTTTTAGTGACTGATGTGTCATATCTGTCTGCAGTGACTCGGTGAGCCACCTGATGCAGAGATTTGACAGCATCACGTCATTGAAATGGATCCACACCTCCAAAGAAGGACACAAGAATTAATATATGTAGATGTTCTATTTCTATGCTATTATTGAAAAGACAACTGGCTATACTTTATACCATTTTGTTGTGGATTTGTTATTGAACATAGTCATCCTAAAATCACCTGACAAAGTAAAAAGGACTTTCAGAGCAAACAACCAAACCCAATCTGTGTTAATATGGTGCCTTTTGTTGTAAAGGTCCTCTTTGGGGAAAAATGTGTCCAATACAATAACAGCTAAGTTAAGCAGACAGAACCTTTGAGCTAAATAGAATCTGACATCCAGTCAAAATAATATCATCCAAGACACTTAGACAACCAAGGAAGAGCATTTAATGAGTCTTGCTGCAAACATTTATTAATAAACTGATATCTAGAATATACTTGCCCCCACTGGAGCAAAAGATAAACACTTTTGCAAAATATTAATGAAGGTCGATGCAACTCAGAAGCTTTTAAGACCATGATGATAGTTACTTTGGATGATCACATGTGTCTTGAGCCACTGATCCATCATGAATAGCATCAAATGACAATATTAAACACCATCACTTGATCTGGGAGATTCAGCAATAACTTAAGTTCAACTCTTTTTTTTGACTTGTCTCTGAACCCTTTTTTTGCATTAGTAAACATCATTACTGCTGCTGCTCAGGGATACCTTTTGAGAAGGACTATTATACACTCCCCAGTCTTCGCCCCTGTCTGCTGAACTAGAAACCAGGAATCTCATTTCACAAAAGGAAAAAAGCCTGACAAAAATGAGAACGGACAAAGGCAGACTAAGTGAATTATTAATGGAGCACAACTGAATATGGATTGTTGGTGCTATACTAATATTAGTGTTTGAAAGATAAAGAAAAAAGTGAAATATCAGGAAAATCAGCGACCATATGAGCTGAATTTAAATATTGTCCTTAAGAACTCAGCCAACTGAACACATACTACTTATAATTAGTCTGGGACATCCAGAAACACAAAGCTGTCAGTCTAACGTCAGTTTAATAACAGTGAGGTTGGACAAAGTTGAGATTTTAGTTGGAAAAAAGGAGGTGTCTGTTATGAATACATAACAACCTGATCATGTCTTTTTCATTCTGAATGGAGATGTTCACGGTTTTTATGCCAGCAAACATACAGAACAACAATCCTACTGTTCAGACTCTCATTTTTATCATTGGGATTAAACTATTACACTTTTGACTGCTGGTTTTGGTTTTGGTTTTTTTTTCCAAACATATTGATGAAGTATAAAGCAGGTGAATTGGCTAAAATTTGACTATTACAAGCTTACTTAACATGCGAACCCTGAGGAAAAGCAGACTCACCCTGGTTGGAGACAACAGGATGCTCCTTCCTGTTGCAGTCCGAGGGTTTAACCTGCATCTGCTCCGAAAAACACACACAGGAGCAGATGACCAGCACCAGGCTGCAGGGAGAGAGGGCCCATGGCCCCCACCCTGATGTCATCATGGTTACAGCCACATTAAGTCTTCTCTCAGATCCTCAGGAAACATCTGTGGAAACAGAAATAATATTTGTAATGTAACAATAATATCGAAACAATTATTTGAAGTGTATGCATGCTCTGGGGCTGCCATGTATTTATGATGCAATGATGCACTGTGATATCACTGTCATCAAATATGACATCCTCCTTGAGAGAGCTGATGGTTACACCCTAAGCAATCAAAGTATATATATCGACTTAATTGATATGATCGCAAAGAACTACAAACTAAGGAACGGAACAATTGCATGTGATGATCAGCAATGTCAAACAAAATCAATTTAATTTTTTAAACTATCGTAACATTTGTGATGAAATAAAACAAAACAGCAATGAGATAATGAATAAGCTTTAAACTAAATAATTTTTGTTTTTAAACGTGGGAAAAAACAACTTTTTTAAATGTGCTCTTCATATGTATTATGAGTTCTTATTACATATAGAAATCAATATCCATCAAACACTAGTTCAGGCACACACATACACACATACTCACACACCCTTCCCAGATATACGTCTGCCTGCCCATCCATCCAAATTAGTTTTGCCAGTCTCCCAAGCCCGGCGATCCCCCTGATGGCTCTGCCTGTTTGCTCCAAGTGTCCAGCCTCTCCGTGTCAGCAGGACTCGGTCATGGCTAATTCAGCTCAAAAGGCCAGAACCTCCAGTCTTTCAAATGCCGACTCTGGAACCGAGGGCGCCATCAGCAACACTCTTTATCTCTGAGGGAATCCATTCAAAGGCGAGCCAAGGCCTGGAGCCAAGCAGGGGCTGTGCACTTTGAACTGAGAACCACATGAGGGGTTTTCATATCTATCTATCTGTATAAAATATGACCACAAATCTAATGGTAATTAGAAAACTGGGTACACAGATTTTTATGAAGCGCAGCTAATAATTTTGAGGGAAGGAACACATTGGCTATCCTGCAATTCCATTATGCCTTGATCTGCATTTGTGACATGAGCAATGGTCCACAGTTGCACATTTACATTTATTACTACTGTTGTTATCATTGGCATGAAAACAAATTAAAAACACAATAGTCATAAATATACACTCTAATGAGGTTTTTTTTTCAGTTCTAGCTGACAGTTTTTGCTTTCCTGATTTCAGGTAACTAATTGTTCATTTTAAGATGCTTGCTGATTTGTAGCTTATTTCTTGGTAATTTTCCCTTTTTTTGAAAGTTATTAGTTGCTGATTAAAGATAATTATCGAGTAAGTTAGTAGATTTCAAAAAAATTAATGAAAACAAACACATAACTTTGCTGAGTACATTTGCAAGAAAATGATTCTTGAACTTGATTTAGATTTTGTTGACATTTTGTTGCTACTCCTTTTTCTTCAGCAAGTGGTTCTTAATTTTTCTTTGCCAAAGACCCAAGTGCTTGTTTGGTTTGGGTTTTTAATTTCGCTCTGCTAATTCTGCTCATTGGGACCAGATGAGTATACAAAAAAACTAGGCATCGTATTTTGAAATTATCTAGATTTTGAGAAAAAGGACGTCCACATATAAGATTGGATAATAATTTATTGATCCCCATAGGGGCAATTCAGGACTATGGGGGCACGCGGTCTGAATTACCATGAAACATAATAAAATCAACACATGCATGTGGATGCCAGATTTTGGGAGACTAAAATCGGATTATCATATGAATACTATTAATTTCAGGGAATCCTTTTGGAAATATTTATCCAAATGTTCCAAAGTGCCAAATGATCTCCTATGTCTAAATCTTCAGAATACCTATCCCATTCAAGGCATCAGATTTGTTTACAAAATCCGATCTACCTCTTAGTCGCAGGTTGGCGTTTCTTTTTATCATTGTTTTCAATACAAACTCCCAATAACTTGTTTCCTTGAAGCTGCCATGAATTGTAGAATAGAAGTAGTCCATGTCTGTCTGTCGTCGGCTTACAAGGATGACTGATTGTCAGAGTTTTCTCAACCTGCTGGGTATGGCATTGCTGCTTAATGAAGCGATGGGGGAGGAGGCTGCACAGTGGCCTCACGTTTGTTTTGTGGCCTTGCCACTCTCATCTTGCAAAGGCGAGCATTTCAAAAATCTCGTGTTCTTTTCACTTCATCTGCATGTTTTCACGAGTGCACTGCGTTACTGTGCCACCGATGATGACAAAGACAGCTTCTACATTCACGTCCTCTTATCTCCGCAAACACTTGGCAGCGTTTTTATAAAATCATCCAACGCATAGTCATCATTCACTTTTTTGGCATTTAGGTTTCAGAGACTTCAAAACCTGGTGTTCTCTTGGCATCGGAGTCGCTGAACATATTCTCGATATGTCGATATGAACTCAGTGCCCTGAAATTTTTGCAATTAATGGCCAACTATATTAAAAGTTCCATGTGGAGCCTCTGACCTCGATGTAAACAGTCCAATGATTGACAGGGGGGACTCTGTTAGTCTGTTAAAGAATATTCATTTATTTCTGTAGCTGCCTCTTTTGGAAAAAAAAAAAAGCTTTAACAACCTGCAAAGGGATTAGAAGCACAAACTGTTCAATTCATGTGACCTGTGTGTTTGGTCTTTGGGAGAAAAAACACAGGAACATGGGGTGAACATGTGACCTCCAGACTGAAAGGAACGTTGCCAAGATCTTAACCCCCAAATCCTTTTAATTCTGCATTATGTGAGTGGGCTTGAAGTTAGCCCTGTCTTTTCAGTCTTCCGGACCCAGCCTAGTTGGAAGGATCATCTCATCTTTGGCCAACAGATGCGAGAGGTATTTATGTGTGGTTCAGTCTTTCTAACTAAACTAGAAAGAAGTGGCCTGGTAAGATGTTTGCAATCTGCGTGCAAACACCATCAAAGCAAACTAATTATAATTGAATTATTATTGTAATTATGAAACTCTTTAAAAAGACCAATGACATGTTTTATCCTCCATACCCCGGTTAAGACACGCCTCCAGACATATGTCAAGAGGCCGAATTGATTTTACTTGATTACATAAATTGATAAATAAAATAACATCCAAATGAGACGATGACTTTAAAATGCTCTGAAATAATGAGAAAAAAAAGTTTGCTTAGGTTATTACATAAGATAGACTAGGAAACCCTGAAAGCCAAGTGAGATTTTCTTAATTTTTATTTTCTTCTTTATTTATTTATTTATTTATTTATTTATTCATTTATTTATTTATTTATTTATTTCCAGCATATTGTTTCAAGATATTCTCTCTCTCTCTCTCTCTCTCTCTCTCTCTGTCTCTCTCTCTCTCTCTCTCTCTCTCTCTTCCCGCCTGCTCTTTCTTTTTATTTTTAACATGCACTCTAATTAAATGAAATTGCTTCATTAAAACAACCTTTAATAATTCCGATACAGACATCTTCAGAGTGAAGATCAGATTTATTGTATTATTTCTAACGATCCAGATTAAAGAGATCATTTGACCTCCAAAGGTTAAAATAATGAGACAGAAAAATGGCCACCAAGGACCAGTCAGGGACCCTCACATTTACAAGTGCTTGAACAGAGGAGTGTTGTTCTTGTGGCACAAAGTTTATACTTTAACCTTCATTCTATGTGAAGCCAAGCAAGTAAATGAATAACCTTGTTTGTGTTTTTGTCTGCAAGCATGGCTGCTTCTGTAAACTGCATGTCTTATAATTGTACTTCTCTTTGTAATTCACAATTTTGCATCCCCACCCCCCACCCCCATTCAGAGGTGCTGCAACAAAAGTTTTGTAGATTTCAAATGTAAAAAGTAAAGAACCATGCAATATCATATTCCTATCATATAACCATTACACATGTTGCTTAATAATTGTCATGAAGGACAGTCAAGCAGAAAAAGCTGAAAGTGGGAACCTATCCTGGTGTTGTGTTTCTGAGTTACTTTAATGTGTAATTTCCTCTTAATTTTGTCAGCTGTCTTGAAAGGACTGCTCAGCATTTGCAAGGGAAATCAGGATATATCCTACAGCCTATAACCTACATTGTTTGTGTTTCATAAGGTCTCTCTAAAAATTCAAGTGAAAAAAAACAGGAGTAGTTCCACAAACGGATTAGGGATCACAGTTTCCCATTGGATGAACAGAGCTTAGTTTGCAGCTATTAACAACAGGGCCACCATACTGTCAATAAGGTTAGGGTCTGATCTTTCAAGACTGCTATTGTATTGAATTACATGATGTAATCTGACTACAAAAGCCCCTTGAAAAGCCTCCACAGCACTTTCACTGGGATTACAAATGGGACGAAACAGACACACTGAGAAAGTGGTCATAATTAAAGTTAGCTTAATTAAAATCCTGACAAATTCTGTCTTCTATGGGGATTTATGACAGGGATATTGATCAAAAGTCACTATTTCTTCAGTCAAGAGACCTTTTTTTGTTTCATGATGGCATTAAAATAAAAGAGGGGGCTCCAGTGTCTGACCTTTGTGCATCAACCTGTCTAAATTCTCTCCACCAGAGCACTTGGACTCCATCCAGATATCATTAAAAGACAGAGTACCACCCCGTCCCAACACATAAATACACACGCACACACACACGCACGCACGCATACATACCCACACAAAACCTTCAGATTCCACATTCCTCCTTATTTAAAAAAGGGATCACAAAAACTGCTAAGCCCTCCCCCAATTAAAAGACTGCTGTCCTCTCAGTCGGATAGAGGCAGCCTCCTCCTGACAAAAGCAGCTCCCTTTATCTGTTAAAGTAGTAATATTAAACACCAAAAAAGTCAGTTTGTGGAGATTGGAGCAAATGGCTAAGAGGGCATCCAAAGTCTCTCCATCAAAATATTCAGAGAGGACCATTTCCGACAAAGTGTTCTCAGCTCCTTCCTACCGGGGTGAATGGCCTCACTGTGCAACCTGCCAACTATCTGCCAATGGCCGCTCTCTTTTACAAGTGAATAGACTAGTTTAGCCACAGTTAAAAAGACACACTAACGTGCCATGGCTGTGCCACAATGGCCGCTCTGGGAATTTGCCAAACCTAATGATGCCGGTTTGGCTCCTGCAAAAGGAGGTAGAGAGCAGGAATCCTAAAGAGGCACACAGCTGCACTGATCCCGCTCCTCCTATCTCCCCCGTCTATCTCTACACTCACCCACTGACCATGAACTCCATTTCTGTTGCTTTCGACCATAAACAGCCATTCTTCCCAGCACGACAGTGATAAGACACTGAATAAGATAAGATACAGAAACCGAATGCGCTTTTAAATAAATGCCAGGTTCAGTCAAATCTGCAATTTACAATTCACAACTATGAAGTGGCAAATCAGATTCAAGATATTTTACCAATATAAATGAGGTAATTCAGACCAGCTGCCAAAATGTAGTCCTGGATCTGCCTGTTAATACAACTCCAGATGTGCAATCTGAATTTTGTTTCAACAAAAATATATTTCAACTCCAGAGTAAACTATTTATAGGAAGAAAAGAAAGAAGAAAAGGGAGGAAAAAATAGTTGAATAGACATCAGACTTTGAAACCCATTTCCAACTTTGGGTTTCACTTTTTACAAAGTGGCACAATGTTTTCCTACTCCTGAGAAATAATCGATTTTTATACACCTAACAAAACCAAAACGACAATTCCAACACATCACAGATACCACAATTTTACAAGAGTGAATTTCATCTCTGCGGCTGTTGTTGGATGCTAGACGGAAGACATATCTAAGAAACAGCATCTCCTCACAAGCAAGTACAGATTATATGCATCTGTCGTTAACAGAAACACATAATGCCAGCATCTGACCAAGCAGACAAGGTTAAGTCATTCCTATCGAGAAAGCAATAGATAATTATTTTTACTTTGTGGGTCTTATCAGCATTACAGACTTTGTTAGAGTTGACAAAAACAGAACAGAGAAGGGGGGAATGAGGAAGGTCACTAATGCACAACAACAATTTCTTTGATTTGAAGCAGGCGCGGCTTCGTTCTTAACAAAGGCCATTATTTTTGTACCACTTTGAGTCCATTGGCAATTTGATATGACGCAATGTGATTGTTTCAACCGCATTCAGCCATGTTTTTGGTATTCAGTCTAATCATCAGTGTCGGGCATTTTGGAGGAGCTAAGGGTGTGTCCTTGGCTCAAGTGCAATTCTTTAGATACAGCTAAGTTTCTGGGCAAATTTATTATACATATTGCAACATGTCATTCATTAACACCTGATCTGTAACTCTTATCCTGTACGTACTGTCATGGAGGTGAACGCAACAGCTTCCCTGCCAGTCGATCATGAAGGCCACATATGGAGACATACAACCGTTCACTCAATCATTCACATCCACGGACAATTAAAGAGTTTTGCTTTAACCTACTGCTTGATTTTGGACTGTGGGAGGAAATTAGAGCCTACACAGGGAAGGCGGAGGGGGGATGCAAGAAGCAAACAAAAAAGCTGCAGGTTGCCACTGAAATCAAACAAGGAACCTTAGTTTGAGGGGGGAGTACCACTGCACCACTTGCTACTTGAAAATATATATATGAAAGCATGAAAGTGAATAATAAGTAAGGACTGCATCAACAATTACATTAAAATTAAGTATACATTCATTTTGGCACATGTAAACATGTCATTCTTCGTGTGCTGGAATGCAAAGGCAAGGCACCACACTTTTAGCAACACGTGGAGAAGACGTCTTAGTATGAGCGGCAAACGCACCTTTGCAAATAAGGTCCAAATTGCCAAGCTTGTACTCCATATCAACAAAAACAAAACTGCGGTACGACAGAGATCATTTTTAGTGTGAGCTGAAAATAAGTTGTGTACATTTACTCCTTGAGAAGCAATGCATTATGTCCAAAACGCAAAAACTTCAGAACATTTTGGAGTGGGAAAGTAACCAGAAATATCACAATAAATCGCAGCTACTTAATATGCTTCACTCGTAGCTTTGATGTGGACTGAATGAAAGAGAAAGTGGAACAAAACACAGAGGCTGCCACTCATAATGTTGCTTTGAGAAGGTTTTGACTGACAAGAGCTGCTTTCTTATAGAATCAGTTTTCAGGGTGAAAATTGCAGACTTGCTTGATGACATCCACAGGAAAGTCTCTTTGTTTGCCACTGCACTGCCATTTAGAATTGAGCCTGTTCTGATTCACCTTGTAGCCAACCGGACACAGTATTTTAGAAATTTGCTCAAAATATTTTTTGGGGGGGGGATCTTGTGTGCGGCGCACAAAGCATGAAAGACTTCCACAGCAGCTTACTTTGAGATGAAGGGGGATTTCAGCTACCTGTTATTCTGAAGTAATTTAGCCCTAGTCACTTATTTCCACTTCGGTGTAAACAAACATATCAGAAATATCAGCTGTGCAGAGAGGGAAGAAAATTTAAGTTTTTTGCATATCTTTGTTATACATATGTAGTATCCTAAGAATATATGATGTAATTTTAATTATTTGCATAAATTCATCTTTAAAAAGACAATCGATTAAGTTAATCTCTGGGAAATGCTACAGAAATCCTCTTATGTGACAGTTTTTGTATAAAGTCCAGAAGCATTCCTGGTTTAACTCATATACATACATGTATCTCACAATCAAATCTCACAATCAAATTTGTGGTCCAGCCAGATGTCCATCTTCCCTCACCATTCAACAAATAAGAAATGTTAAAATATTGAATGAATGTACTGGTCCCAAACTTTTCCCATTTACATATGATAAAATAAAGTAAAAAATCGAAATTAGATTGAAATATATTGCAAACACAATGTGATGACTTGTATGGCAATAACATAGCTTTATGTGTTATTACTACTCCTCATACTGCTCTTACAAGTGTAAGGTAAAAACCGTAGTACTCATGTACATATATGTGTCCCGTGCAACCACTGATACAGGTTGAATTGTGACTTAACTTTACCTATTGTCTCACTTACATAATTAATAATATGGATAGCTTGAATGTCCTTTTCATTTTAGTGATGCTGTCATCATGGACAAGCATTTCATAAAATGCAGCCATTCTTACCTATAAAATCGTCGTGCTACCGAAGTGGTTGTCATTTTTCAAAGCATTAACGATCAGGAAGGCATTTTAGTTGTTTCATTGTAGGACAGAGGAGAAATAGCAGAAGACAACACTCAGGGATTGATTCAAATACAAAAAGAAAAATGTAATATTGACATTGAGTAAACATTTTGAGTATGTGAAAACATGATTTGAGTTACAATGAAATTGCATGAATGCAACGCTTTTTAAGACTTTTGAAATGAAAATGTAAATCGCTTTTGGCATTTTATTCTCAGAGACTTTCCAATAGTAGTCTTCAATGCCCAAAGGCAATCGTTTTCTTTTACAAATATATGTTTTCAGGCATCTTGGGAGCTAATATATTAAACTATTTTTGACATTTTGCAAATCCTGGAAAATAACCAAACCTCTTTTTTTTTTATTAACAAAACTGAGACGATTTCACTTGCTCCACAGTGAATAATTTTTAATAAGATATGCAAAACTAGTGTGTCGGTCTGATGGTCACAAACCACCACATTACTGAGGGGTCACAACGTGATGATGATCTTGGAGATTGCCAGTCCTGTCATCTGAAGCTTCAGTAACTCACATATTCGTGCGAAAGTAAAGCGTGCCATCCAAATTTCGTCTCAGCTTTCATCCATGCACAATCGTTTCAACAAATAAATTCTCCAGTGAGGCTCCATGGAACAATGTGACTCGTGAATGACAATGAAGAAAGCTCACATTTAACTGTCACTCTCAACTTTGCATCTATCACCTTACTACTTTTCTCTCTAAATCACCCTCGAGCTCATATGGAACAAAGAAATATCCACATCTCATTACCTGAACCCCTCGAAGTTAACACATCTTGCCATGCAGCATGTTGCCAGACATGGATATAAAGTAATGACGAGAACAGATGGGGGAAACGGGGATGGTTGTCGTCATATTTTACATTATCAAAGTCTGAATATAGAAAGGAAATGACGGACAAGCCGGCATAACTAGCAGCCCAGTTAGACACAAAGAAGGGGAAAAAAAGGACAATGCAAAAGAATGGCACTGAATCAGCCACCTCCACATGGGGATGCATGCATGAATACACACCACTCTTCCCAAACACACAGGACAACAAAACCTACTTGTTCGGCATCATCAAGCTGATTCAGGAGGTGAACGACTGGCACGAATCCTACTTCACATGCTGAGGGAGAGAAAGAGATGCGAGGAAACAAGGGAAACAGAAAGAGAGAACTTGTTACACATCGACACACAGTGGCACGCTGATCAGACTGTGTGTTTGTGTGAATGTGTGTATGTGTGCGCACGCAGGGACGTGGGAGGAGTAAAGGGGTGTGTGAGGGGGTACTGAAGCATTCCTTTTCGTGCAGAGCAAACTCTAACTTGAGAGTGAATGCTGTAAATGGCCTGAAGACGCCTAGAAATGCAAAATTTCCATTTTGCATTTGGGTCCTTAGAGGTGGTACGATGGACAGTCGTCATCAGGCTCATACATCAGATTTTATAAAAGAAAAAGGTTTCTGAGAAAAAGGTGTCAGTGTAAATTTTTGGTCACCTGGGAATAAAAATGAGTGTTGGTGTTGGTTAAACACAGCTGAAGTATCATCAATGTGCAAATGAATCAAGAGACAGAGCAGGTGGCAACGGGCTATTAGCTCAGACAAACATGTCTTTGCCTAAACAAAGAGAACCAATCCATCCTTGGGAGACCGGTTACGGTCTGAAGATGCACTGACTGACCAACTCATCAGCGACAGAAAACACGTGTTCACGACACCGACCCTGGTAACGGCTTGGACATGCATACCTGGATTAGCACTGAGTCTTTTCTAGAGTGGGCTAACTTCTAGATCCTCAGGTGAAATTAATGTTAACATACATGCGGTGCTTTGCAAAGACCATTAAACGTATAATCATCAATAAATCAATCAAATAAAGGGGCCCAGTGGTTAGTTTGCATGTTCTGTACATGTCCCATTGGTTTCCTTCAGTTTCCTCCCACAGTCTAAAAACATGCAGTAGGTTCATTGGAGACTTGAAATTGGCCAGAAGTCTGAATGAGAGAGTGAATGATTGCATGTCTATATGTGGCCCAGCGACTGACTGCTATCGCATCCAGAGTGAAACTTGCCCCTTGCCTAATGACAACTGGGATAGATTCCAGCAGCTCCACAGCTCTGAGTGCCCATTAAGCAATATAGATAATCAATCAATAAATCAATCAATCAATCAATCAATCAATCAATCAATCAATCAATCAATCAATCAATCAAGTACAAATTGTTTTGTACTGATTGGAGACTAATATTGAAACATCAAGTCATTTGTGCCCCCATGTTGGTTGGTGCTCCTCGGCGTATTTGGATCATTTCTGTATGACGGGAAAATACTTTATAATGGTTTAGTTTAGAAAAACAACATATAAATGTCTTCCTTTGACCTTTGAAAGAAGTATTTCTGAATAAATATCAATACTATTATCATATTACATGTATCTAATATTCTGGCTTTCTGTCTCTGCCTTTTCCAAATAACTTTATCAAATCAAATGAGTCAAAAATGAATGAATGAATGAATACAAACTTCCAGCAAATATTGAGGGACAAATTATTTGCTAAATACAACATCATCAGTGACACAATGTAGACAACTGCTCAGGGTTAGAGGGACTTCCTGAAGACTGTCTGTAGACTTAATCGACACCTCTGTCAAACATTCTCCGGACATGTTTTCTAGTTTCCAATGTGAAAAATCACTCAATCACTTCCGTCCGAAACCTGACCTTTCCCTGTTGCAAAAATCCATAAATGCTGCTTTTCAGCTGGAGAGAAATAAAACTTTATGAAAAGCTCTGGCTTGATGCCCATCATTTTCTTAGAAACGTTGTTTTGACGGTGGGGATTTAAAGAGAACCACCAGCTGAGTTCCAGAAGGACATTAGATTTGTGCTTTTAGTCCAACTGAGGCATGTCTGCGGAAGTTGATGCCAATCTTGAAAAGCAACGGTGTGACCACCTATTTTGATATTAAGGGCACCAATGACTCATATCCACTGAAAAACGACAGCATAATTTAGCTTATTAAGGTCCCAGCACAGCAGGTGAGATAGATGGCACTGCCAAGTCCCATCCTCAACCTTTTTCATAGTGGATATCCATCTCTCTCCGCCTAAGCTTCGCCGCAGCAGCAGAGTATGGAACCCAGCGGAGAGGATGAATGACTCGATCCTTTGCAAACTCCAGGATGACCTCCTCTGGGTGTGCTTTTACAGCCCTCTTGTCAATGGTGAGGCTGAAAGATTACAGGTTCAGCGCAACGCAGGGGAGCGCTCAGCCAAAACCACACCGATGAAAGATGGTTGAGTGCGAATGCTAGTGAGGACAGCAGACTTTGGGGAGTCTTAGAGACGTCAAACAAGTCGTCATCTACAAGTGAAAATGATAGTTCCTTCCATTCCTGCCTGTAGAATGGTTTTAGGTGTTGAAATGTTGGTGAATGTAGGTTGAAACATCAAACGTGAGCGAACAGACTTCGTCTGTCCATCCAATTTCCACACAGCGTGTCCTGCTAACAAGGCTGAAGAAGGACTGACATAGATGTACATGTATGTAATCAATGTCAGTTACTATATGTGTTTGATTTTGAAAAGCTCCCAGATGCTGCATTACCTTTGCATCTGAGCTCCACTCACATTCTGCTCTATGAAAATTGCACTCATTCTGTCATAAGTAGAGAGGCAGAATGGTGACATGCTTCTGGGGTGCTACTGAAATGCAAAACCTGAGAAAAGAACCACAATTGGCTCAAGCTGCCACATCTGAGACCCAAAAATGATCTCATGCAAGTGTAAAAGAGTATATTAACACGATTACGATGATGATGATGATAATAATAATTTTGAAATGCAAGCCATTAACCAAAACTAGCTTGTGGAAAAGGGCGTATGGAGCATTATGAATTATATTAGCCAAATATGTTGGGGGCTTCAAGCTCATGTATCTTTTGGAGTATATTAAAAAAATATAAAAATATAAAACTTCAAAATTGCAAATGACCTAAAATGACTCATGGTGAATTTTTGGAAAGTACTGGGAGGTTAATCAAGGTTGAATATAAACAAACTTAATATGAACTAAACAAATTATAAGTTTCCGCTTTGTGCATTAAAATGTAACAATGTTATCTTTCTATGAAAATCTAAGGTCAGTGCACCAGAGATATTACTTACTTTAGGATTGTGGGGAATTATTACGTATTTTTCCCCAAACAAGTTCGGTATCATACAGACTGTTGACTTCACCAACACGAGATACCCTCACCAATCAACACAATTGCAGAAAGTCTGACTCAATGGCTCGTACAGAAAATAAAAATTTGACCACGGGAATCAACCTGTGGATGTCAGTGCTGATTTTTGGACCAATTCCAGCTAGAGCTGAAAATATCCATTCGGCATTGGTGATTTAAAACTTTTACCGCTCAAATAAAGTAAAATAATTTGTAGTTTTTTTGCTTTGAAAAACACGTTTTTGTACGTACGTAAGTACACATCAAATCCAGGTGTATTTCTTAGGATACCTGGCTCAAGATCCATACTATAACAGTGTCTGTACTTTTCATCCATGTTGCAACATTGCTTTTCTCAGTTGACCTTCACAAGAAATTAAAAAAAAGGCAGATCTCGTAAAATTACCCAGGGTAACTGCAGTGCTTACAAGGACCCACAGAATATCCTGATCATGTTTCAACTGATCTTCATAAATCCAAGGAGGGCCACTGTGATAGCCCAGCAACTGTTAACTCCTCAAACCAGCTCCTGACTCCAATCCCCACCCTGCATGTCACATCTTCAATGGCTGCCTTGTCCAGTACATAGAGTCGCACTGTGAGACAAATCCGTGTGTCACCAAGAAATATTGACTTTTAATACTTCAAACACTCAGCCCGGCCCATTTTGAAACAAGTTGGGACTGTGTGCCTCGGTGAACCTCCCCCTCAGTCACTGAGATTTACCGTTTCAGCTGAACTAATAAATTTTGCTTGCAGACATTACGCAAACACATGGATACGAGGCATGCACAGAGCGACTTTTTCAGTCTTGATAGCAAACTTGTGTTTTCGTAGCTTTTTAATTAAAGTTCAGAACCGATACCAGTGTTTTCTTACCAAGCTGTATACCAATGTGTGTGTGTGTATATATATGTAGAGAGAGAGAGAGAGAGGGAGAGAGAGATCAATTTTTATTCTATTTTTAAGGAAATAACAGTGTACATCAATCATAACAACAATCTTCAAAATATGCTTGGTTCACAATTTACAACTAAAACATTTAAATGTAGTTACAAACACACTGATGGCTCTGTAAAACTCCCAACTGAGGCGAACAGTAATACCAAGAAAACAAGTGCCACTTTGTAACTATATAAGAAACAGCATGCAAAATCAAATTACTTTCTACATTTCTAGTGCACATAGCAATTCAACTTCAAATAGATAGATTTGATCACTACTTTTACAGTTAAAATTAACTACAATGTAAGTCTCATGAGGATTGGACGATAGATGGTTGGATGGATGGATGGTTGGATGGATGGATGGATGGATGGATGGATGGATAGATAGATAGATAGATAGATAGATAGATAGATAGATAGATAGATAGATAGATAGATAGATAGATAGATAGATAGATAGATAGATAGATAGATAGATAGATAGATAGAAATACATGCATCTGTCTTATTGGGAATACATAATGGGAATTTTTATACGGCAAATATAACGATTCACTTTACTTTACAATTTATCTGCTTATATCTTATATGTAAAAGTGATCTTTTCTCTTTACATTTGTCATTTTACTTTGCCTAAATTGTCCTGTTTTGCTTGGAATGCCACTATATTGACCTTGTCTCCCATGTAGCTGAATCTCCCCCTTTCTTTCTTTTAGAAAAATGATTTTTAAAAAAGCAATAATCCCTCCCTTTTGAGAAGAACAGAGCATGAAACCTATTTATACACCCTCAGGTTGGTTGATGAGAAATGAGGTTAATAATTTACAAAGATGAATTCTTGTGGAGGAAGTAAGCTGTTGATGTATTTGATCACAAATAAACATTTCTCCTCCTGCCTCTGCCTCATGGCCATTGCTGCCATCATGTGAGGAGCTTCGGAAGATTCTTTGAGCTATTTGCTAACCGGGACCCTCCTGGAATTTTTAAATCTTGTAGATGGGGCCCAAATATTATGTTTTCACGCGGGGATCATCATTTGTATCTTTAACCCCCCCTTATTGGAGCCTGAGACTAGAAGTTGTGAAATCTACAGACATCGTCATTGGAGGACATTCACCGAGGTTTCTGACAAAGTGACTAAAGTTCCGACAAGTTTACCTGATTAAATGAAAGCCCACATGCTTTTCTGTCTCCCTGGAGAAAACATCACCCCTCCTCCTCCACCACCACCCCAACCCCCACCACTGTCTTTCACCTGCTCAGCACTAAACTACCCCTCTCTGTCTTCAAATCCACTTTTTTTTTTCCTTTTCCACTTCAGTCTCACCTCAGGTGAAACTGTGGAGGTCTGTGGGTAACAC
Organism: Fistularia tabacaria; assembly: GCA_901007705.1. Lineage (NCBI taxonomy): Eukaryota > Metazoa > Chordata > Actinopteri > Syngnathiformes > Fistulariidae > Fistularia > Fistularia tabacaria. The sequence goes on along the minus strand of CAAKHD010013748.1, from coordinate 228,005 downwards.
ATTCGGGTATCCAGTTTAATGATTTAATGGTACTTCCATTGGGGAGGGGCATACAGGCAAAAAATGAAGCCCTGGTGTGTGCAGTAAACATGCAGCATACAGTAACCTCTTTGATTCTTAAAAGCAATCAATTATAATTTACTGCTCAGGTTGCTCATGTGCTTAAATGTCTGCAAACTATTTCTCAAAGATTATAGTTTGTTTTTTCTTCCTTTTTGCAAACTAAAAGCATGTCTGTACATTGATTGTGTAAAAATATGTCAGGGGAAAAACGTGAAGATATCGAGGGGGAGGAAAGATTAAAAGAACAATTTAGGAATTGGTTTCAATTGAATTTTCGATAGGGTAATGGAAACATTGCGAATTCCCAAAACACGTGAGGCCTTAGCCATTTATCTGTTTGAATTTTAATCTAATGAGCCAAGATGGGAGATTACTGGCCATAAGAGACGTCCAGACCGGCGCCTTTGCCAGGACAGTCTCTCATCAAGCAAATGGGAGTTTGGACGCAGAATTGCAATAAACCAAGAATGGAGGGATACACTAAATTTTTAATTATTTCACCCCTTAACAGATTATATAGAAATTACTTATTCTGCTTTTTGTTTAATTTAAATAGCCTCTGACATAGACCAATGTAAACACGGTGGATTAAACTTGCTTTTTGTCTATGTAGGCCATTTTTATTTGTCTTAATGTTGTCTAAAAAGGAATGTTTACAACTGAGACTGCAAATCAGATCACGGAGTGGAATCACTTCAGATTCAGGTAGAGTCCTTTTTAAGTATATGCAGCAATTACTTACTCCATTGACGTTATTACATTGAATTAGATGCAGTAATGGATGTGTGTCTATGCGTGTGTGCATGTGTGTGTGTGTGTCTTCTCAAACCACAGCAAAATGAAATACATAAATGTGTGAATCACTCTTTGCCCACCTGCTTCATTAGTCCCTGAATAAAGGTGATCCACTTATTTATCCCCCTCAATGACAGGTTACAGATATTCAGTAATTGGGTTTTTTGAAAACCCTTCCCACTTCTTCATTTGGAAGGTTTATGCACTTTTTTATGCTGTTGAATAGACCGACAAAGTCTTTTGGAGTAGGTCTGTGATTTAACTTTAACGCAGTCCCCGTCAGGCAGGCATTTCGGCGAGATCCCAGCACCATATAACACACATACTGTATGATTTCATGAGGTTTAATTTCTGCGTGGATTTAAAAAAACAACAACGACCGGAATATCACCCACTGTGACACCGGGAAGGATGTGGAATTCCTCTTACCTTGGACTCATCATGGGAGAGGCTCTGCGCAGGTCGGTGTCAGCCCCCGGTCTGCAGCCACAGCAACAGGTTGGACTGCACGCCGGCAGGCGGCGCTGCGCTCGAGCAGTAGTTAGGTAATGCATGTCTCTTGTTTCTTGAGCACCAACAGAAAAGCTTAAATGTTCCTTAAACGTGATGATGGGGGCTCTAGAGTTGCAGAGAAAGTACATTTCTCTTTCCTGTTGGTTGGAATGAATGTTTTTCACTTATTAATATAAATCTTCAGTGCCATCAAAAGTTGCACTTTTTTTAGTCCTTGTACAATGTTTCTAGTGTAGTCATAAATAAATTCAGTCCTGTCAGTAAAATTAGGCGGGTTCCAACTTCAATATGGATAAAATGTATTCAAAATTTTCTGACAAGCTGGTGAAAAATCCAGAAAAAGCTTGATATCCAGTAGAGGAGGTTCAAATGACTGGACATATCAAGGTGACCAGATGATGGACAATTAATACATCGTATTTCAAATTAGCAATTTCTTCTTCATCATCATCTTCTTTTGCTGACGTTTACGCGTTTTTTTACATCCAAGAATTTGCCTCAGCGCAATCCTCAATCTTAACCCCACCCCCACCCCCCCAGTACTCATGGCTCTTAACATTACCATTCGAGTTTACTTCTTCCAAAAATTTAAAAATTATGATAACAAAAAATAACACAAGACGCATCCCCAACATGAATTCTATGTTAATTATCTGTTTCCTCTGCCAGCCCATCAAAGTAAACTGTATTACCATCTCCTTTCCTGTACACATTTCCTGCATGTACCTCTGTTATGTGACGTCAAAGACCTTTGTCTGTGGCCAGAGACAAACTGCATAGCTGCATGGCAGACATGTATGCACAATGCTTGACTGCCCTCCTGTGGCAGATTGTTTCCTCCTCAAGTCATAAATATAAGACTTTACTTTTACCTTTACAAAATCCTATATTTTCTTTGGGATCCGAATTCAGCTGAACTATTTGACATTTTTGCATGAGGTAAAAAAAAGTATTTATACAAAATCTAACTGCTGCCATCACAAACGGTTGCATTTGGGCAGTAAACATCTAAAAACACATAGAAAGCCTAAATAAATAAATAAATACTGTGGACTGAACAAAAAATAGAAATGTGCATTTTTCCCCATTTGAATGCTGCCAATGGGAAGTTTTTTTAAGATGACTTCCAACAAAAATAAATATTCTAAATGTTAACTACAAAGTCAATGACAATGCAAAACATACATTTTATTTAATGTATAGGGTTATATGCATTTTCTCAGCTCAAATCATAGATGCATTATATAGTAAATTTATATGACGCACACATTTTTTTTCCCTTTTCATACTTATATGCTGAAAAACCAATGCATGTGTGTCCATATCCTAATATTATTTGGTTTCTAATACTCAACCTAATATGCTCAACACTCATGCTCATTTTATGTTTTTCCTGCAAGTTACAGGAATTTGCTCCACAGTTTCAGACAAAGTATAATGATCACTAGGACCTGATAAATTATTATTTCATCTAAAGAACAGGGAACTGCTGACATTAGTACGTCTAATCCTCAGCCTGTTGAGTCTGACATTTTCTCTGCGTTCCATTTGTCTGCTTCTCATCATTTTGACCAGAGATGGCAGCTTTTCACTGACTTGCTTCTGCCACTTGTGATGCGTCCATGATTTTGACCATTTTATGATTTCAAAAGCATTCATTTTGCTTGCTTATTCATTTTCAAAAGTGCACAACTATCATAGTCTGCATGATAGTAACCTTTAACCCTCATTTAATAACTTTCAAATTGGTCCCTTCATTGGTCCCTCCTTGTGTCATTGATTATAAATGCTAACAAAAACTCAAGACAGATTACTTGGTTGTGTTATAGGTTGCTGGTTCACTATTACTTAACAGCAATAAACAAACTCAAAGAATCAGATATTATTTTCCTCGATGTCATTCAACAGCAAGTAACAACCATCACATCTGCGATGGTTTCTGAGGATCCTCTGATTCATCAGGATAGAATTACATGGTATTTGGATTTACCTTACCTAAATGCTCTGATTAGACCTGCACTGCTATGATTCTTTTTGATACAAATTTGATACAACTATACATACTATTTTTTTATAATCCGAAACAAGTATTCACACTTCGGATGCACCTAATTGTCCTATTCCCATCAAATCATCTGCTGTCATTGCTTAAAAATTTGGGAGGATCTTTCTGATTTTTTTAGCTGGATCACTATCTTCATGTGCCCTTTAGTTGATCCAGTACTTGGCTACTAATTATCGCTTCAAAGCTCATTCTCAGTGCTCAAGCTTGGATGACGTCTACGTCTACCAGCTAGATTTTGCTACAGATCTTTCACTTCATTTCCATTCTTTTCTCTCCATCTACTGCTGCACAAAGTTTTCCAAACAGCAATATCAGTTCTTCATGCACTTCCTGCAAGACACTTCATGAGATTTATCAAGTCTTTTACACCTATCAACTAGTCACTACACTCTCTCTATGGCAACCTTGTGTCAAAGTACAAGTCAGGCAATCAAAAATTTCTCAACACTATTTAAACTCTCGCATCATTTATTAAACCTTATTCTGTCTTTACCAGCATAAAAACCTCTTATGTTTTCAACAAAAAACTTTCATTCCCATCTTACTCCCTACCTCTCAACTTTCCTAACATGTCCGTCCACATTCTGTGTGGCCCAAGTATATTATTGTTCATTGTAATAAATGGGAATTTGTATTGATTTGTCAAATTACTTTTCGACAGCAGCCTTTCCAGACCTCTGAGGAGAACAACTGTCAATTTCTTTCAACTCTCTGATTTCATACATGAGATTCCCCTAGCATTGGTAATCTGTATTAAAACTTCTACAACCATGACTACTTTCTCCTCCTCTCCATCTTCTCTGAGGTTCCCATCATCTGGGTATATATATCGATGTATTGATTTAAATAAAAAAAAATGTTTTCCTCATTGTTGACTTTAAAGTTGAGTTGAATATGATTCCAAGATCAAAGCAAGTTTTCTGAGACAAAAGGAGTTAAAATTCTTTGACTAAAGTCAAGTTTTTACTTTAAATTATGTCATTCGGACTGTAATCTCAGACGTGCAATTAGCTCATAGTTCTGATCAAATCGTAATTCTTTGTCGTCAAGACGAAAAGGAGAAGGGGTGGCAAATCATCGGTAATGGGTCATAACAGTGCCGGAACGCCAAAGTATTATTAAATCAATAACATGATGATTTCCCGCGCTTTAGTCATTTACTATTCGCTGATGGGCATGAGGATTCCACTTTCCCTGCCTGATTCCGTCCACTGTGTGACGAGTCCCGATTTGAGCCAATAGTGTGTGTCTATGCAAAGTCCCCGGGCCAATAAGGGTCGAGTGGAGTTGGTAAACCAAACCAATGAGACGTCGGCATCGATGTGTGACCGAAGCAGGAGCTGCCGGGCTCAATTCGCCTCGTCGCCACCCGGCTGGTTCTTTTTTGGATCTCTTGCAATGGCGGAACAGCAGCAGTTCTACCACTTGCTGGGTAACTTGATGAGCCCTGACAACAACCTGAGGAAACAGTCCGAGGTGAGACGGGACGTATGCGGACGCCCGAGGCGCTCGGCTACCGGGGAAATTACTGCGGGCGAGTTAGCCGAAGCTAACTGTGTCCCTGGCCGCGCGCGCAGGCAGCTTCACGTCAGGCTTGGTAGCCCACGTGCAATTTGAAGCCGACACTTACAACTGCCAGCTAATGCTAACCCCCCCAACCATGTTGCGTAGTTATGTGTACACAGTCTGATTTCTCCGCATATGACACTTGTATCATAACTCCACTCAGATGTTCCCTTGTATGAGTGTTTCTCCCCTTTGCCCGGAGGTTTAAATGTGAAAGTCCCGTCGGGTGCCAAGCATAATTTGCCAAGCATTCACCAAAGCTAGGTAACTAGCTGCTAGATGTCAGGAAGTAGCAGGAAGCTAAGCAACGGTAGCCAAGTAAATTAGCCTTTAAGCTAGCGGCGGACAGAGTGAGTTATTACAGATTAATGAAGCCATAATATGACGTCAGTCTTTGAATCGATGGTGGTGCGTTGTCATGCAAGAAAGTAGTGTGGTAGCGTTAAGGGTGGGCCAGCTCATTCAGACAGCGAGTTGTTAGCTAGTAGCACCTCCCCACCCCTCAATGCAGTGGCCTACAGTTCTGGCTGTGGTCGAAAGTCTAATAAACATGGATGGAAAGTGTGCCCCTGTTCCCTTTTCCAGGACGTTATGCCACCAGAAAGGCGATTTATTCCAGGTCCGGCTATGTCACGTGAATGGCACGTCTCCGATCGTTCTGTGTCACTGGATTAGTTTATCTCTGAGGATTTGTTTGGGATGAGTCTAGTTGGCCTATTCACCTTTCCCCCCCCACGCCGCTACCACCATGACGTGCCTCTTGTAGCGGCAAAGCTTTGTTACCACGGTTTCCCTCTCCGGTGGCTGAATCTTATCACAGCCCTTCTCATCAGCAGTCAGCATGTTTCTTTTACAGAGCACAGACAGTATGCAGCGATGCTAAGCCCACTGGAATCCATCCATTATAAAGACACTCCCATTCGGTCTTGTGCACGTAATGGGAATTGATCCATTGGCAATGAACTGTTAACACCCTATTTAACAGTTAAGACTACAGAATCTTTATTTAAGGGTCATTGCGAGCACACAGTTGTCCATTCAAGTAATACATATCTTCAGGGTATGCAAGGATAAAACTGATGGTATTTAGTAACGTTGTTTTTATATACTACTTGTAGTTTTTGAGAGCACGTTGGTCAGACAGCTTCTCCCCCGACCATACTCCTGCCTGTCTCCATACCCCTCCCTTACCCCATTTGTCATGCAAATGGTCTCCATTAGATCCCTAAGAGAGCTCTTGGGTTTCAAAAAATGCTGTGGCCACAAGCGTGTTTCACACCTTCCTGATACACTGCAAGCAAATTCCCTGTAACTTGCAATGCCCATATGTAACCTTCAAGTCTTAAGGGTGTCGTCCAACTTGTGCCATGCCAATTTTTTCCTGTTTCTCATGTGGCTTTCACAGATTAACTTCAGTCTAAAGAGGAGTTTGTGAAACTGATGACACATAATGGGTCACAGAAACACTTAGCCTTGTTTGATAAAGTTCCTTCTGAGATGTGCAACGTGCCCTCTCTTTAAGTAGAATTGGATTTGTTTATACCTGAAACAAGTTAAATGACTTAAACCTCAAATGAGAGGTGAAACACCTTATAAAAAAGAGAGAACTTTGAGATTGCAACTATTTTTTGATTCAGGATTGAAATTCTTTAAGCCTCCGTTCTCTTTAGAATTCAGCTGTCTTTGTTTTATTTATCATGTTTTTTTTATTTTATTTAAATCCTACATGAAAAACATATTTTAGAGACCCAATCATACAGCTGATACATTGTTCAAATGACAAACTTGATCACCTCTGGCACCTGTTTCGGTTAGTATGTGTCAGTATTGGATTGCACACATGTGCAAAATGCCCTCTTATGAAGTAAAGGTAATTCACTTGCAGGTGCAGGGGTTCTTCTCTCACATGGCTACGATTGCTCATCTGCAGTATTTGCATTAGTGGGCATTTGCCAAATGGCGTGTCACAGTCTGACCTATGTCAATTGTCATTGCAGGAGACCTACGACACAATCCCAGGTCAGACGAAGATCACGTTCCTGCTGCAGGCCATCAGAGATGCTTCTGCTGGAGAGGAGGTCGGACATGCTATTTATCATTCACAACTTAAGTAAAGCAGTCAAGCAGCACCTTAAATGTCATGCTCTGGCCCATGTTTCTTGATTTTATGTTAAAGTTTTACATTGGCATATTCAGAATGCGGTCATCCATTGTAGACAGTTGATGTGGAGACTTGTTATGAGTCACAGTTTTGGCATTTCGGCAGTTATGTTTACGCTAAATCTACCAGCTGCTTGGTCCCTCGTGCTTCTGCTCCTTTTCCTTACCTCAAGGCTGATATTTTTAGTTCTGAAATGGGAGCAGGAAGACTGGTCCATGCAGAGTGACTTTGCCTTTGAAAAGTGGTGATTAGTTGTATTGTAGGTAGTACTGTTTATTTTATTTGCTTATGCAAGATTTGGTTTTTATAAGAGTTTGCAGGCAAACTTTTCTGTTCAACTGTCAATTGAATGGCATGATGCTAAAAGTAGTGTATTTCCCAGGTTAGACAGATGGCAGCAGTGCTTCTGCGACGGCTTCTGTCGTCCTCCTTTGAGGAGATCTACCCAGGTCTCACCCTGGAGATGCAGGCAGCCATCAAATCTGAGCTGCTGAACAGCATACAGCAGGAGACCTCGCCTAACATCCGCAAGAAGGTCTGCGACATTGCAGCAGAACTGTCCCGCAACCTTATCGGTAAGACTATTTTAAATTAAGGGATAATCTTTCTAGTACATTTTGAGACAGGAACGTTTTTTAGCCTGGATAATTTTTCACAATCAATATCTTTATAGTGTCTTTACCAGAATGACTTGATTAAAACAAAATATATGAAATTGTGACCATGTACGTGTAGGTTTTTCTTTCATTACGATTATCTTTCTCTATCTGCCTTGTCTTTTAGATGATGAAGGGTGTAACCAGTGGCCGGAGGTGCTCAAGTTTCTGTTTGCTTGCGTCAACTCTGACAATGTTGGTTTGCGAGAAGCTGCCCTGCATATATTCTGGTGAGATGTGTCCACTTTATTCAGACACATGTACCATGTAATAACTCCATGTTAAAGTCTGCTAGTTTTCTGCTGGAAAGTTGGCTGTTGACTTTTTTTTTTTCCTTTTTCCACCCAGGAACTTCCCAGGAATCTTTGGCAACCAGCAGCAACAATATATAGAAGTTATCAAGCGAATGCTTCTTAGATGCATGCAGGACCAAGCAAACCCACAGGTAACCTAAAATGGCATTTATCAAACAGTTTTTGTATGAAGCAGTTGTGATTGTTTTTCCATTTATACAAATATTTGAATTTACCCTCAGATCCGCACCCTCGCATCTCGGGCCGCAGCATCATTTGTTTTGTCCAATGAAAGCAACACAGCCCTGCTGAAGCATTTCTCTGACCTGCTGCCAGATATCCTGCAGGTAACACACCTGGACCCATCATCTGTATTTCCTTACCTCTCTCTGCTCTATGGTTACTATGGTTACTAGATCATCTCGTCCACAGCAATGTTTGCATCGTGTCCATATGTGGTCCCTTAACCCTGGCTTCTATTTTTATCAGGCAGTGAATGATTCCTGCTATCAGGGAGATGACTCAGTGCTGAAGTCCTTGGTCGAAATTGCAGACACGGCGCCGAAATACCTGAGACCCAATTTGGATGCCACCCTGCAGCTCTGTCTAAAGGTGAATTGGAAAACCCCGCCTCAATAAAGTCACTTCTTACAGCAACACCTAACTTACAGGCAACAGTTTTCTTACAATACCTCATTTGTTTTAAAGTTGAATATTTTGTTTGTCGCTCAGTTAAAGCCTTTATGAAACAAACCTTGTTTAAACTAGTTAACAATTGGAACAATGTTCCTCACCAATCTCTCCAGCTGTGTGCGGACACCAACTTGACGAACATGCAGAGGCAGTTGGCATTGGAAGTCATTGTCACTCTATCTGAAACTGCAGCAGCAATGCTGAGGAAACACACCGCTATTGTGGCTCAGAGTGGTGAGGATTTCTTAAATCATTTTTATAATGGCAATCCTCACCGTTTTCTGTTTTGCTTTCAGTTGAAAGTATTTAGAGTTCTTCTATCAACTTTTTTTTTTTTTCCACTCCACTGTATGTATTCAGTGCCCCAGATGTTAGCTATGATGGTGGACCTTGAGGAGGATGATGAATGGGCCATGGCTGATGAGCTGGAGGATGACGACTTTGACAGGTAATGGTGATCACATGAATGTTCCACCTCTCTTTGCACACCTGATGAATCTTAAGAATTGAATTTTAGTTCCTGGGCGATTTTGGCTCAGGCACCCATCAATATCAATTGTAAGGCTAAGCAGCGTGCATGTTTTGAAATAAGAGAATTTTCTTGTCCCAATGGAAAATGACGAAATGCTTAATTATTGGTGGTAGAGCAAAGATGCAAGCCTTAAATTTGTGGAGTTAAATACTTTTACTATGATGCTCGTTCTCTTCTTTCTGGTGTTTTTGGAATATCTTGTCAGTCACAACTAGTGCTCTCTGTTCAGGGCTGCTTAGAAATCATGACCGACTGTTGGATACCCCAGGATCAGGAGAGCAATGGGCTTTGTCACATGGAGTTGTGCAGACACATGAGATTTGCTACCACTGAAGTGGATTAGATGACGTGTGCATGAAAATGTTTAAAAGATGATGGAAAAACATACTCCGAGCTTTTACATACTGCACTACGATTGGCTGCACTGTCTGTTATGGCGTCACTTGTTCCCTTTGCTCTTATTGGCTGAGGGTCTAGCCATTTTTATTCACAACAACAATTTGTGCATGGCCAGCCACTGCAAATTTGAAGAACTGAGAAAGAATGCTTTGCAAATTGGTCTGGCAGTTTGCAGCTGAGGGATTTGTACTGCACTATTTGTCAACTTTAGTTTTGTTTTTATCTGTATGTCAAATTTTGGTAATGTTGGCAATTCAAAACGTTTGTTCCTTGTCATCCAACAGTAACGCCGTAGCAGGAGAAAGTGCTTTGGACAGAATTGCTTGTGGCCTGGGAGGAAAAATCATCTTGCCTACGATCAAACAACACATCATGCAGATGCTTCAGAACCGTGAGTATACGGACTCTTAAAAATGTCTGTGTTGAACTTAAGAATTCATTTAAAATTCCAAGTGTGAGCCTGAAATGAACCCAATTATATCATCTAGCTGACTGGAAGTACCGCCACGCTGGGCTGATGGCGCTGTCAGCCATTGGTGAGGGCTGCCACCAGCAGATGGAGGCCATGCTCAATGAGATTGTCAGCTTTGTCCTCCTCTTCTGTTCCGATGGCGTAAGTTTTACAAACCTATTATTTGAAATCACGCAGCCCATCTTAAATGTAACTAGTTTTTAAAACAACTGCGCACAGGTAGATCGCCATTTTCTGTGTGTCCGATTCACTTCAATGTTCTGTCACAAATTTTGCAGGCCTCCATATAGCAGACTCTGTCTTGTGGTTTTGAGTGTGGCCTCTTATCCCTTTCCTCAGCATCCCAGAGTGCGTTATGCTGCGTGTAATGCTATCGGACAAATGGCCACAGACTTTGCCCCAACCTTCCAGAAAAAATTTCACGACAAGGTAAAGAACCTGTAAAGGTTTCGATAGGTATTTGATTAATGTTCGCAGATGGTACCGGAATTCAGTTGTGTCGTTGTCTCCTTGTGACGCATAGAGGATGTCGATGTTCCTCTATTTGCCTGAGGCCACACTTTTTTTTTTTTTCTCTGCTCTTCCAGGTGATTTCTGCCCTACTTCAGACCATGGAGGACCAGAGTAACCCCCGAGTGCAGGCACATGCTGCTGCTGCCCTCATCAATTTTACAGAGGACTGTCCCAAATCTCTGCTCATCCCGTATCTTGATAGCTTAGTGCAGCACCTCCATGTGATTATGGTTGCAAAGCTGCAAGAGGTATGAAATTACTCATTCGAAATCCATTCCTTATTAACAAAACAACCATAACACTAATCCCTTAGCTAATTCAAAAACAATCAGTGGCCAAACAGTCATTTCAGCTGGCTGCTGTTCCGACCGCTTCATCAGTAGTTTTCAGTGTTATTTCTCTCTCTCTCTCATCCTAGTTGATCACAAAGGGCACCAAACTGGTTCTCGAGCAGGTGGTGACGTCTATCGCTTCCGTGGCCGACACTGCGGAGGAGAAGTTTGTGCCGTACTATGACCTGTTTATGCCCTCGTTGAAACACATTGTAGAAAATGCCGTGCAGAAGGAGCTGCGGCTGCTCCGGGGCAAGACCATCGAGTGCATCAGCCTGATTGGCCTCGCTGTTGGCAAGGATAAGGTATGAACCGTGCTGTGGCTCCCAACAAGGGAGCCTTTTTGGCTCTATGCTTTATGTGAAATTGTACAAACAGCAAAGCGAAGGCATGCGTGACCTTTAGGGGCGTTGCATCTTCACAAGAATGCCATCAATAACTAATAGCCTTTAAATTTGCTCAAATTTCTGTTTCCCCCTCTACCAGTTTATGCCAGATGCCTCGGCGGTCATGCAGCTTCTACTCAAGACCCAGACGGACTTCAATGACCTGGAGGATGATGACCCACAAGTGAGAACTCACTAATTGAACCCATCAGTCTTTGTTTTATCACTGCTTCGTCTCTGAACCAGTCATCTGTTTTTGGTTTTGGTGGCGTAGATCTCGTACATGATCTCCGCTTGGGCAAGGATGTGCAAGATCCTGGGGAAGGAGTTTCAGCAGTACCTCCCTGTGGTGATGGGCCCCCTGATGAAAACAGCCTCTATTAAACCTGAGGTGGCCCTGCTTGACAGTAAGTCATACATCAGGGTGAAGCTCATAACCTAGGTTCATAGGTTTTATGGTATTGAACAAAAAGGACTCTGATATCTCAACCTTTTGTTCTTTTTAATTGAAATTAGGTTTAGCTTTACAAATACAACTCCTGCCATCATTTTGCACAACAACCGTTGTAAAAGTGTACGTTTTCTGGTTGTGTTCAAGAAAAGAGAACAAAAAGACAGTCTCTAAATTGTGACAATGTGGCTTGGAACAAAAGTTTGTTTTTTTCCTATGCTCCTCTTGGCCTGTCAAAGTGCTACTGCGAGACACTGAACACTGAACTCATCCTCCAGATGCTGACCACTGTTGACAATTCATTCACGATGGGTTTAATGCAAAGATCGATTTCCTACCAGGGATTGATAAATACCATCTCCCACCTGGAAAAACAAACAACAATAAACAGATATTGACTATTCATTACATATTACAATTGATTAGAAAAACATTTTGAATTGGAAGGCTGTGGTGGGTCCTAAAGCCACCCTGTGTGCAGAAGAGGTTAAGATGAAATGGTTATTCCTCTACCATACATGGCAGCTGTGCTAATGGAGATCTGTAAAAAAAAAAACTGATTTTCTTCCACACTTATGAGCCTTACCTGTTTGCTGAATCAATAGTCTTTTTACTGGCATGCTAAGAGTTCTTGGAAACCGCATTATGTCAAGAAGCATTAACTTTCCGTGTATCTTGCAGCTCAGGATATGGAAAACATTTCCGAAGACGATGGCTGGGAATTTGTTAACCTTGGAGATCAGCAGAGTTTCGGCATAAAGACGGCGGGCCTGGAGGAGAAGGCCACTGCTTGCCAGATGTTGGTGAGTCAGAGAGGTCAATTTCGGGATGCGCTGAGATCGGACTCCAGAGAGAGCAAAGTGATTTGTGAAGCTGCTCTGTATTTGAAAAGTTTCGCGGCTGCTCCTGTTTAGAAGTTCAGATTTGTCTTCCAGGTCTGCTATGCCAAAGAGCTGAAGGAGGGCTTTGTGGAGTACACAGAGCAAGTGGTGAAGCTAATGGTTCCGCTACTCAAGTTCTATTTCCATGATGATATCCTTTTGAGATCTAGAGATTTGATCCAGGGACAATGCTAAACACTGACTGGTGGCTTTGCTTTGAAAATTCAGTCCAGGAACCACAAAAAAATAAATATCCTTGTCACCATGTTTATTTAGACACTTGATTTCCATTCAGTGAATCACCGTTCAGAGGTTTGGAGATTGGTCCTTTTTTTCTGTTCTCTGATGCTTCCTTGACTGTTCCACGCGTGCGAGTGGCGGCCGCCGAGTCCATGCCTCTGCTGCTGGAATGCGCTCGGGTGCGAGGGCCAGAGTATCTCACCCAGATGTGGCTCTTCATGTGCGATGCACTCATCAAGGCCATAGGCACGGAGCCAGACTCAGATGTCCTTTCCGAAATCATGCACTCCTTTGCCAAGGTAACGAAACCCAAAGGGCCTGTTAAAGACCGCTTGTCATTTGCATGAGAAATTATTTCAAGTGATTTTTATTTATTTGTTTGTTTGTTTCAATGTTGAATTCAGATTAAACAGCTGCTAGAAATGTATCTACCTTGTGGCATAAAAACATTGAGTCCTTCACTTGGTCAGTTCCCATAGGTGTCTAATTTATTCATTTGTTTCTCTGTTTCTTGTCTAAAGTGCATTGAGTTAATGGGAGACGGCTGCCTGAATAACGAGCATTTTGAAGAGCTGGGTGGAATCTTGAAAGGCAAGCTAGAGGAACACTTTAAGAACCAGGAGCTCCGACAAGGTGAGCTCTCCTCGGGAGTTTCAACCATTTTTCCAAGGTGCATATATTGGTGCATAATCCTCACAAGAACGTTCTCCATCGCAGCTAAGCGACAGGACGAAGACTACGACGAACAAGTTGAGGAAACCTTACAAGACGAGGTATATGTTTCATGTGACCATATATAGAGACGCTTCTTGCGTCAAAGAAACATCTGGAAACCTGGCCAGTGCAGAAGCACTCAGTCTTTCTCTCCTTTCTGTCAGGATGAGAACGATGTGTACATCCTGACCAAGGTGTCCGATATCCTGCACTCGGTCTTCAGTAGTTACAAGGAGAAGGTGCTGCCCTGGTTCGAGCAGCTGCTGCAGCTCATTGTGCAACTAATAGTAAGCTCTGCTTGTAATGCGGCCGTCCTGTCACTGAAACGTTTCAAATTGAACGGCGGCTGACTGAAAATGTCCCGTTTTCAGGGTCCCAGCAGGCCGTGGGCTGACAGACAATGGGGTCTATGCATTTTTGACGACGTGGTGGAGCACTGCAGCCCATCCTCATTCAAATATGCGGACTACTTCTTGCGGCCCATGTTGCAGTCATTGTGTGACACGAGCCCAGAGGTTCGGCAGGCTGCGGCCTACGGTGTCGGCGTCATGGCTCAGTTTGGAGGAGAGAACTACCGCCCGTATTGCACAGGTACCGCCCATCAATGGCCGATAATTGTAATTGGGCTAATGTTTTCTGGTGCTTCGCCGGTGGGCGGCTGAACAGTGTCCTGCGTATTTTCCCGAGCCAGAGGCCATCCCCTTGCTCGTCAGAGTCATCCAGGCAGCCGAATCGCGGTCCAAGGAGAACGTCAACGCAACCGAGAACTGCATTTCTGCTGTTGGAAAGGTCATGAGGTTTAGGCCAGAGTGTGCCAACGTCAATGAGATCCTTCCCCACTGGCTCAGCTGGCTGCCACTGAACGAGGACAAAGAGGAGGCTGTTCATACGTTTGACTTCCTCTGTGACCTGATTGAAAGGTAGGATGACGCTCTGCTTTGTTTTTGTCAAGTGGTTCTTCGTATTACTGATATGAATAGTTTGAGACAGACGCCTGTTTTTCATAATCGTTTGTGGGAGTTCAAATCTTGTATTAGAACTGCCAGTTACATTTTCCCCCACCCTCCTTTTTTGTACCCTAAACAACAAATCTTTGTCTTCAGTGACCGGTTTCAATATATTTGACAAATTGATCAAATCAGAAGCTGCACTTTGCTATAAAGTAACTATTGAAACAGCTTATTTCTAACAATGAACCTAATATTGATTTTGGTTTTGAAAGCTTTTGTGTCTGAATAAGCGCTGAACATCTTTCTTTAATAGTTCACTTTTCCCAGATGGGACCACTGAGCTGTCGGTGCCCTTTTAGGCTAAGATGAGCTCTGAAATAGTTAAAGTGCTTTTCTGGCTTTTAGACGAACATTTGAATTGGCCTGTTAAGTCTGTCCCTTCCCCCCCTGCACAGCAACAACCCCATCGTCCTTGGACCGGACAACTCCAACCTGCCTAAAATCTTCGCCATCATCGCAGACGGAGTTGCGAATGAATCCGTGAAGAGCGAAGATGCCTGCAGCCGAAGGCTGGCAAATGTCATTCGTCAAGTACAGGTGAGTCAATCCAAACAAGTAAAAACCCTTTTATTTTTCGATAAAATGAGAAGTTCTCCAACCAGGTCAACATCCTAACTAATGTTTAAATGTTTAGGGAACCAAAGTCTCTGATCTTTTTGATGCTGACAGTCTCCTCTGTTCGGTCACAGGTGTCTGGAGGATTGTGGACGCAGTGCATATCAACACTAAATGAGACACAGCAGAAAGCCATACAGGACCTACTGCATACTGCCTGAGCCTGTTGCCCCGGTCACATCCCCGCTCTTTAAAAGAAAAACAGCCCATAAAGAAAAGTTGAGCTCCTGGATCTCCTCCATACACGCCTTCTCTCTTCTCTGGCTCTGAGCTGTAGTGCGTATGGATGCTGGCTTCGCCCCTTCACTGCCCCCCACCAACAAATCATCCTGCCTACATTCAGCTGCCTGGAGGGAGCAGGTTAGATATGAACGATGGAGGACAAAGGCCCACCCGCCTCACTCTTATCTGCATCATAGGAACTTACCGACATTGCAACACGCCATCCCTCTGAACTTTTAAGTTGACCACCATTCCCAGTTTGACTCTTCTCGTGCCGTCTAGAGGGACTCCGCTTCAAAGTTGCCCAACACAAACTTATTGGTCAGTCAGGCTCCCAAGGGCCAAAGTGGGCTGGGGAGTTGGGGGGTGGGGGGTGGGGACAGGATGTTCTATTGGACTGCAAAGCTGAATAAGGTGAAAATGCACATTAGGCGATCACTGCCTGTCTCCTGTGAATTTTTTTTTTGTATTCCTATTTTATCTTTTATCATACAGTGTTACTTGGAGGAGACAGAGACATACCTTCTGATCCGCAGAGGTTATGTTTCCACTGCATCAGCATGTTTTAAGTGGCTAACTCCAGAATAATTTAAAAATTTTTTACATCATGGTCGCCTGGGAGATTCCAGCAGATTTCCTCCATAGCCCTCCAGATGTTGACGGAACGTTAAATGCGACAGAGGATGTGTGTTCGGAACTGTTTAGCTAGCAGTAGTAAGGGAAGGGGCCCTCACGAGAGTCGAAATGTAGTTAGTCACAACCACAAAGCATGACAAGTTGAAAGATCATGGATTAGAGGTTTTGTACAATGCGTGCTACCATACTCTTTATGGTTTTAACCCTTTGCAGCCCTGCAGGTATGTGATGGAAACTATCAACAAAAATAAAATTCCATTTGAGAATTCTGAGATAGTCCTGCGTTTATTTGAGCCATCAGAATAGTACTCGGATCAATGATCAAGCTAAATCTCAACTTGTGACCCAGCAGCTACCTTCATATTTAATTTGAAATTTCTTTTATAACTTTTATACTAAACAGTAATAATAATGTTGGTGATTAGCCAGGATTTTTCTGTTTATTTTTGCAGGTACCTCAACTGATATTTTTTTTTCATAATTGTCACATTTATTCATGTGCCTTTTTTTTTTTTTTAATAGTGGAAATTCCAAAGTTATTCTAAGATTGAAGTTGAATTCTTCTAACTGCTTTCAAACTTCAAAGAAAAAAAAGAACCTAAGATTATGGTCAGAAGTGTGATGACTCATACATGAAAGTAAAGTCAGACTTCTGTTTGTTATAACATGTCGGGTTTTCCATAATGTATCAGACTGGAGATTTAAGTCAGCGGTGGGATGAATTTCCACAGCGACTCGCCACTCCAGGCGGTTTATGATTGGGTCAATTAAAACATGGTCATCTAGTTTTAAATTACCATTAAGTAATTAAATCCGCAGTTTCAAACTATCAAGTTAACTATTAACTATTAAAACAGCACATTTTAGAATGGAGTTAAAGATATTGTGAAAGTGGAGGGAAATCATTTCATGTGGAGATTCTGACATTTGTACACTTTCAGAGGGTACCAGGATTTGTTTATTGTCCCACCTTTCCCAGTCAGTTGAACTGGGTTTTTTGTTTTTTTTTGTTGCGAAAGGATTCCCCAAACTAACAATTTAAGACCAATACAATAGGCACTCCTCTCTCTGGGGCCAGGACTCCCCTAAATAAGAGATTACGAAATCTCAGCGGGACTGTCCTGGTTAAATAAAGGTAAAATAAATAAATAAGACCCCAGGCATTACAACAAACACTGGATTGAACAGCTTCCATGCTTTATTCAGACACTAACAGCAAAGTAAAATGTACATTAAAGCATTTAACCAGACCATGTGTGGACAGCTTTCTAACCAAAATCTATTTGGTGGTGGATATTAGGTAGCAGATACAGCGACCGAATAATGAATCACATCAGGTGCAGTCCAAATGTCCTCGCATAGACTGTGCAAATAGTCTATAAATTCAGTGAGTGCTGGTGTGTCCAAATTCATCCGGTCCACAAGGAGTCACAAGCAGACTGTCTTCAGACTGTTCACACGTTCTCGAGAGGACTTCTTCCTACTTATTTGCTGTATTTTTTTCCCCGAATTGCAGACTAAAACATTGAATGTGTAAAAAGTGCTTCACCAGATCTGCGACGAACCAGAAAAAAAAATCGCGTCAGCACACGGCATGTTTACTAATGGCTGTCTACTGAAGCCGTGCAGATTAAAGCCAAATAGGCCGGGTACGACAGTTGTGTAAGGACAGAAACAAGGTGATCATTAGCAAATGACTGTAATTCCTTTAAGCATTTCTGCAGTAGTGAATGACACAGATGGAGACTTCAATAGCCTCTTTGACTGGATGCGATGACCTGATATGTTCATACATGTCAAGTTTGTAAGTTCACAGGGCGGATGTTCAGAATCAGCCTTGGATTTGCCCTTTCTGTGGTAGGAGTTTGTTTACATGAAGGTACCTAATATTCTGAATAGACTACTGATTGCCTCTCCACAACAGGGTACATCAAGAAGTATATTAAATAGAGTTAAATCACCTTCTCAACCAGTAATGGACTTAATTTCAACAGGATTCTTTGCACAGCTGCTAATGTAGTTCAGGCGAGTCGGGCCTGGATGTTGACAGTGCATTTTAGAAATTAGAAATCCAGACCAGCTGGTAACTGACTTAGTTACACCTGTTGTTGTTACTGAGAACTTATAATTAGCTTTTGCGCAGTGAGGCTGAAGATGGAGATATTTGGCAAGACCAGCTATTCAAAAGATATATTTTAGCCAAACTATTATCGGTCAACGCTCTGATCTCGCACGTCAGGCAGTTTCGTTCAGACCAGCCATAATCTGGATGAAACCCTCAGTAGTAAAGATGGGTGAATAAGCTATTTACACTTCACGTCCCAGTATTTGGTAAACTGTTTAAAGTGACAAGATCACCCATGATTTTCCTCATTTAAAATGCTCACTTTTTGTGCTACATGGGAAAAAAAAAGTTTGTGTGTGTGTTTGGGGGGGGTCAGTGTCAGGAGACGGGTCAGTATTTACAGAGACGAGGACGTAAACAAGATTCATATTGAAACAACGATCCCATCTGAGTGAATCTTACAGAGCAGACGACTAACAGAGCCGCCTTCAGCTTCTCCCTTTGCCCGTCTGACTAGTTTCTTCGGTTTGTCTGTAGGCTTCTTCTTATTGCAGCATGTCCACAAATGCGTCGAACTCGTCAATGTTTTTCTCATAAATGGCTAATTTCTCCGGCAGTGAATCCTGCAGCAATGTACACAAAAAGTTATTACCAACCACTATGGAACATCAAATATTATGCAGTTTAACGGTGAGTCACCAGATCGTCGGCCATCGACTGAGAGCTAGTGTTCAGGGAGAGGCTGGCCAGTTGCGGAGGGTTCTGAAACTCTCTGTAGAACGTGCCCAAGTCCATCGGCAACAGGTCATCTTTAGAAAAGGCTGGCCTCTGTAGATAGAGAAAAAATTGAAAAGGCATTTTAAGGCACAAATAACAGACTTAATGAAAACAACAAGCCAATCACAATCTTGAGCTGGTTTTCTCCCGCCTGACGTGGGTCTGAGCCTTGTGACTGCCCGATGCGTCTCACATGGTTTTATCTGAATGGATGGTTTCACGGCAACAATGACTGACAGCAACACTTTTGCTAAACAGCCAATGCTAGCATGGCTAGCTGAGGAAAGATCCTTTAGACCCAAGAGTTTGGAAACTTGTCGGGATCAAACCCAAATTGTGAAGATGGAAGAGGCCTTTTTTTGGCCCCATAATCAAATGATTTGAATACTAATCCCATGCGTTGACAAGTCATTTGATGTCAAACTGCACACATGCTCATGGGATTGGCAGAGCTAATTCCATACAAACACTGGGCGAGAGGTGGGGTCTGACTCTGGCCAACCGTCCGTTGAACACAGGTCCACATATGGGGACCTGTGACCCCCCCCGCTCACTCCTTCAGTGAGTCTCACATTAAACCGATGCATGTTTTTGGAACTTCGGGAGGTACGCTAACAACCCCATGACAAAATTCACAAAAAAGGGAAACCATTTACATAAAAGTGAAATGTACCTATTATATAGTAATTATATAATTTACAAGTATTTAGTTTCTCAACTTGGGGACCAGCGAATGCTGTTGAGGATTAGACAAGTGATTTTCTGCCCCTGAGCTGATATCCTGATAGTTATGGATGTAGAAAAGTCTAGGGAATATCGCAGTTTTTTCCCTCTCGGGCCTAACATGTCTCAAAACAGCTTTTAGAGACTTGAGAAGTACATACAAAGTCCACCATGACAAAGTCATCCTGCTGCCCTGACCCCTCGGAGCCCTGAGAGTGGAGGCTGGCCTGCAGAGGTGAGGGGCAGGGAGGGGAGTCTGGAGGGTGAACCTGAACGAACACACGCAAACATAAAAAAAAAAATCAGTGTGGAGACCCCCCCCTAATTCGTCAGTGGATTTCTCAGCATCTGCCCATTAAACTAAGTGAGGGGGGTTGGTTGGGTGCAGTCCCACAGTTACCATGGGGTCGCGGTCCTCTGATTCCAAGCCTCTCGGAGCAAATGCAGCAAAGGGCAGGTCTAGACTGGCTGTCGCCTGCAAACATGCATGGAGATTATATTCAGCACATTTTGAGCTGGAGTTTGAAAAAAAAATTGTTGAGCTGGGGTCGGGAAAGGGCCGTGCCGAGCCTGAACCTGTGACCAATTTTGCAGACTGAACTATGATAGCAATTCATCAATTAATCATCGTTTCAGGTTGGACAATAAGAATGTATGTGACAACTGAAATCCATATGTTGTGTTTAGGGGAAACTTCATATTCTCTTCTTTTCTGAAATTAATATGGGGATTTACTTATTTTTAATACTTCCACTATTTTATTAATTTAAAGAGAAACTTATTTCAAATTTTTGATCTTATGCTGCAACATTATCTCTAGGTGACAGAGGCAGATTTGTACGTAATATTATTAGCGATTTAGCAAAAATAGTTAGCTATTTCAATACCTATAGTTGACAATTCTATGGCCGTCATGACGCTCTAAACCTCCGATGGGGGAAACTTTTCCTGACATGAACTCTCTGAATTTCCAACTACAAAGCTGTTTGTTTTTTTAAAAAGAAGACAAACATTTGCTGAGCGACGTGGCCTATTTGTCAATCGTTTACATTTACCTGTGCGTTGGGTTTATTGACAAAGGCTCCAACTTTCCTCGTGAATGAATTGAGAGACTCCGCGGGGTTGGAGGGAGAAACGCTGCGCCTGCCTTCCTCTCGCCTTCCGTCTCCACTGTGAGACAGGCGCTCATCATCAGCGCTGAGGGGAGATTGAATTTTCACAGCAAATGTAACTGTAACAGTCGTCTGGGAGGAGTTTGTCAGCTTAACATCACTGAAACAAATACAATTACCTATAAAAATAATTTATAAAAGCAAAAAAAATCAACTAGACCTATAAACAATATATCATATTTTTAAGGTAACATCAGCTATACAGTACACAAAAATACATTAATAAGTGGAAATTAATTACGAGTCATTATGCTGAAGACTGTACGCAACATACAGATCTGTAATAGACATTGATTTTGAAAAATTTCCTTCTGAATATTCAAAAATTAATTTTCGGCCATATCACCAGGAACTACAAGGTAATGCAGATCGGAGGCAGATCTGACGGGTTACCTGCTGCCTGGCGTGTTGGGAATGTGGTCTGCTGTCTGGTGGGCGTCAGCGCCATGTGACGGATGGGCGGGAAGCAACACAACCCCGCCCTCCTTCCCAGCATTCAGGATCTGACGAGAGACCACATGGAGAGTTCATGATCAGTGCCACCAAGGAGATTTCCTTGGACGCAGCTCATCAAACATTAGGACGGACACACAGTATTTCTGAGTATTGTGTTTACAGAATTGACTTTCCTCACACTTTCAAAGTAGGCTGCTTTGTCCACATTGCCCATTTCCTGATTTTTCAACGGCAGTCGATGTTTTGAATAAATGTGTTTTCATTTCGGGGGGGGCAGCCAATAAATAACAATGTTAAGTGCTAACGAACTTTGATACTGAATCATAGACTTTTAATCAATAGTGAATCTTGTTATGAATAACCTATTTGTCCAATGATGGTCATTGCCTTGCTAAATCTTGGGAAAATTCATAAAGTAATTAGAAAGTAGTCATGGAGGAAGTTACTCATTGGCTAACATAATTTTTTTTTTTTTTTCTCCTCTAATGTTGCTGCTGCAACACCCGAATTTCCCCAATGGGGATCAATAAAGTATTATCTTATCTTATCTTATCTTATCTTAATGTGAGTGTATCTGTATGAGCTGAACTCAGACATTAATAACACTGTGTCAGTTGGTAGGTGACAGAATGAGGTACTACCTGGTTGGGATTGGTGACAGGGTGACAAAGATCCCCGGCTCCTGCTGGAGCAGATGGCTGGTAGGATAACCTGGAAGTAATCAGCTACACCCATACACACACACAAATTACAGAATAAATATTAATTACAAAATACTGTGCATTAATAATGTCCTCTGAAATGGAAACATGACTTAAGCGTTGGGCTGTTGTCATTAAAATAGATGTTATCTACATTTGGATAGAATATGTTGCCAGAAAATGTAAGAATTTTGATATTGGATGAACTTTAGATTTTTTCAACTATTTTGTGTCTTTGTCTTTGCACTTTCCACTGGTGAGTAAATGCACCAAAATTCCATTTAAAATGTACACAAACTAGTGTTTTACAATTCAGCATCTATTCTATTATATCGGTTCTCTGCACATCCTCTCTTTTTCTCAAAAAATAAATGGCAAATGGTCTCCACCTATACCCCGCTCATATCACTTTGCGATTCCAAAGCGCTTTACACTGGATCTACACTTGATTCACACACGCACTCATACAGATGCCGGCAGAGCTGCTGTGCAAGGCGCTATACCAAACAAAAATCATGTATCACAGTACAATTCATATTGAAATATACTGGAATTCTGAGCATTACTGACTTATATTTAAAAATAAAACAGCAATATAACAATATGACAATTCACCTCACAAAGGTTGCAAGGTGTGTTTTCCCTAAAATCATCACTTGCAACCAATATTTTGAAAAACATGGCACGTGTCAGCTTAGAAACGTGGTTGCCACCTAAATCAGCTGTATTACACCACGTCTGCTTCAATTCTTGGATCAGGCTCACAGGAATAAAAAGGTGTTGGATTGCTGTGGTCCAATATCTTGAACAAAAGTGGCTAATATATCCAGTTATACCAGAAACATCCAAGTACTTTGAAATAGTAACTGTTATTTTGTCTCTCAAGTAGACATTCATGCACTAACAGTAGAAGGGTCATGTCTTGCCGAAAGACATTTTGACACAAAGACAAAAAGGAAAGCAAACCACCAACCCGGAGTTTACTGAACAAATCAGTTGACCACCGAAACCACAGCCAGACCTCCATGGAGGCATGGAGGACTTAAATGATACTGGCCCAGAATAGCAGTATAAACCATTAATTCCACTTGTTACGGCAGAACTATGAGCTGACGCAGACAGACAGAAGTCTAGGTGAATATTGCACTGAACCTTTGCAGTTTCAAGATCATACACACACACACACACACACACACACACACACACACACACACACACACACACACACACACACACAAAAAAAAAAAAAAAACAAAAAGAGAAAAAGAAAAAAACAGGAAAAAAGGAAAAAAAAAA